>OLKM01001417.1:42500-60000 GCA_900291075.1 Melanogrammus aeglefinus | reverse complement strand
ATTTATGTGTGTGGTTGTGTTTGTCTGTGTGTGTCTGTGTGTGTGGTTGTGTTTGTGTGTGTGTATGTTTGTGTATGTATGTCTGTGTGTGTGTGGTTGGTGGTGTGAGATGTACAACATGTATAAAACATAGCTAAAAACAGTCTTTCCAGCCTGAGGGCAAAGGAAAAGAAACACGGAGAGACACACACAGTGAGGCAAAGGCTTCAATGCTAGCAAACACAGACGCTTTAATCCACTAAACCACCACCACCACCTTCAATGTAAACTACAACTAAACCTAATATTTATCATAATAACCATCAGAATCACCACCGTCCCCTCTCTGTTACTAACCCCTGCTGCTCCTCGTACCGGTAACCAAGCTTATTCAGGAAACTCACTCTGTTCTCCCAGTGCTGGCTCCAACGCCAGCAAGCTTTGCAGTGTATACAATGCACAGCTCAAGGGCATATAAGGTCACTGGATGTGTTAGTACTTCCTTAATGAATGTCTCTCCCTCTATCGGCCATGTTCTGGACGTAGACACGACACTTTACAAGCTATTAGTCAATGAATGTTAATGCTATTTATGTAGACAGAACATGGGCACAGTACATCATTCATGTTAGGGTTGAATGTCCACCGAGCAGATGGGAATACCCTATATGGATACTCATCATTATTAATTCTTTTGCTCTCATGTGGCTATTAATGATGTGGCATTTTATGTGATAAGTAACCGGTTACTGTTCTGAGAGTCATTGAAGACAGTGATCAGAGGAACAGATGACCAGGGTGATAGCAGAGGAGTTTTCCAATCTGCGTGAGTACAAGATCGTTTTTTTTTCCCCCGATTGTAGTTTCCACTCCAACCGTTGTCCAGAGGATCTCCTTCCGTGATAGCCGCCCCAGCGATAGAACCTTCACATCATATGAAAACAAAAGGCTAGCAACGAGTATTAACCTCCAGTCACACAAGTCCCCTCTTGTTCCGGACCCCCGACAGATCAAATAACCCCCAAGGATCTGGAGCTAGGGGAACCCGGAACGGCTCTGGATTCGGAAAGATAGCGGTTAGCTTGAGTGACAGGGAGGTTAGGGGATTGGGCGGTGGGTGTGGTGGGTGTGGTGGGTGAGGGGTGGGGTGAGTGTGTCGGGGGGAGGGGGGGGGTTAGTAGTACAAGGTGGGGTTGAGAGGGGTGAGAGGCTCTACACAGGTAGGTTTGCCCAAACATGACAGCTTGTTTACCTGCCGAGGTGGAGTCTTTGTTTGGGCCTCCCGGGAGAGAGCAGAAAACACAGAGCTCAGCTCATCTTCAAGCAGGACCACCAGTGCAGCATGTGTGTGTGTTTGTGTTTGTGTGTGTGTGTGTGTGTGTGTGTGTGTGTGTGTGTGTGTGTGTGTGTGTGTGTGTGTGTGTGTGTGTGTGTGTGTGTGTGTGTGTGTGTGTGTGTCGTGTGTGTCGGTGTGTGTCGTGTCGGTGCATATGTGTGTGTTTGCGCGTGTTTGAGCATGTTCCTCAGTGTATGGGAGCGTGTTTCCCCTTCGCTCAATGTGTGTATTCAATCATGTTTCCGTTCACAAATTTGCAATAGTATCTGGATTTGCATGTGTGTGTAAGTGCGTTCCTGGTTGTCGTTGGTTGTGTGCGTGCGTGTGTGTGTGTGTGTGTGTGTGTTTGTGTGTATGTTTTTTAAGTTTTCGTTGACAAAAGTTTCCCCATGTGCGGGTCCGTGTGGGTTTGTATTTGGGTATGTGTGTTTGTGAAGGTATGTGCGTGGTGTGGCGTGAGTGTGCGTTTGTTGCTGGGCGTGTTTGTGGACACATGCAAACATGTGTGACTAATTCGTTTTCAGAAGCAGCAGACAATGCCACAGTAAAGGACTGTGGAATGGGGTTTTGGGTGAAGGGGTGTGTACTTAAGGGCGTGTATTAATGTCTATGTGTGCTTCTCTTCTTTGTGTGTGTGGCCGAGCGTGTGTGGCGAGGCCATTGGAGGGCTGTCATTCAAAATGAGACCATTTATAATGCAGTTAACCCATTGATGTAGCTGGCAGGGCACTAATGGAAACACACAGCAGCAGAGCCATACACCACCACCTGTTAGTTCAGATATAAAAAGAGTCACCTTGAAACCATTCATTAAACAGAGACAGCCGTTGTCTGTAGAAATGGTATCGCTATAGAATAGTTGAATGGACTTGTGATTCAATAGAATCAGAGTTATTTATTAAATATCTTTTTTTTTTACCAAGATTCCTTCAATTGAGAGGGAAGTGGAATAAATGAGTGGCAGTAAATACATTTGTAATCATGCACATGAATACCAGGGCAGTCCTGATTCCCAGAATACAGGTAATAACAGGATCTTGCGATTATGAAATACAAGAAGTATAAATTATGACTCAGCTACTACGTCAATCATGATCAATTATTCGTCTCCATGACTACACTATTGGTGGTATTTCCTTCTTCATTTGGTATACATTTTCTTTTCCGATATACTGTATCTCGAGCGTTTTCTCTTTTCCACAAATCAAATCAATGAATTGTTGTTTATTTCCATTATTTCCCAATGTGTGGCATTAGTATCGGACAGAACAACTGGATATTGAAGGATTTTGGTGAGGATGTGTAATATTGGTGTAATTAGGGTTAGAAGGGCAGTCTGAAGAGTAATTGCTACAGAGCTAGATACGGTGATGGCCTTAGATGCTTGACTTTACTATTGTGTATCTTAAGGCTTAGACTGTCTGCTGATTGTCTGTGTGTGTGTGTGTATGTGTAGGTTCATGTGCCTGGACGTGTTTGTTTGTGTGTGTGTGTGCGTGTGTGTGTGTGTGTGTGTGTGTGTGTGTGTGTGTGTGTGTGTGTGTGTGTGTGTGTGTGTGTGTGTGTGTGTGTGTGTGTGTGTGTGTAGGTGTGTGTGTGTGTGTGTGTGTGTGTGAACATACTGCGTAGCTTGATGTGAGTGTACTGTATGCTTGTGCTCTTTTGTTTTTGTTTGTTTGTTTGTGTGTGTGTTTCGCATATAATATGTGTGTGTGTGTGTGTGTGTGTGTGTGTGTGTGTGTTGTGTGTGTGTGTGTGTGTGTGTGTGTGTGTGGTGTTGCGTGTGTGTGTGTGTGTGTGTGTGTGTGTGTGTGTGTGTGTGTGTGTGGGCGTGCGCGCTTGATCCCTGAGTGCTGGTATCTACCTGTGTGGCGGTAGCTAAACTCTCTAATCCGTGTTTGTCTCAGTCTGAGAGCAGTAAGGCCCTGACTCATTCCAACGAGGCCGCGCTGAACCCCAGCCATTCCCTCCATCACCACCGGCAACAGTCGCCGTGTTGTGTTGACACTGCTAATCTTCAAATGCGAAATTAATAAGCCTCGCATCTGTTTAAAAAGGGGAGCGGGCGGCCCGCTAATGCCGGGATTTTGGTCTTACTCTCCGCGGTGGAGACGCTGGGAACTGAGGGCAGGACCGCGGAGGGCGTGGCCCCGCGGCGCGGCAGACACGCTGGAGGAGTCTCAGCGTCGAGGGTGGCCCCGTGGGGGGGCGAGAGGTTCACGTCGGCACGAGCGATCGGACCGTTGACGTTTCCCCTCGGTGGGCCGACGGCCCAGCGGTGGACAAATGTGTCTTTGGAAAGTCATTTGGAACACAACATTAATGGGTCGGGATCATTTAGAAAAATGTGTTGTTGTGTTCATGTTGTTTCACAACGTAGTGCCGGACGGTGTGGAGACAGCCTCGTTTATCAACCACACAGCGAGGCAAGTCAAGTCAGGTCTATTTACACACCTCTTGACCGCATTTGAAGGCTCAAAGGACTCCACAAGCCCACCTTTAGAGAGGAGAATTAGACGTAAAGACGTATTGTAAAGACCCACGGTAGTAAGCAAGCAGAATTCCCAGAAGAATAAAGTACTTACTTAGGCAGGTAGAAAACCTTGATGTGAGCAAGTATTCTGTCGGCAACCCAAGGTATAATTAGTATGAGTGAATAGTCTGAAACCTATTGCTTGTCCATGTTTCCCATTTCAAAGCTCTACATAACCTGTTACACATCAGTCATCCATTCATCTAGCCACCTACCTTTCATATCATTCCATCCATCCATCCAACCCTCTATCCATCCAACCCTCTATCCATCATCCATCCATCTTCATCCAAAATCCAGCCATTCATCCATCATCCATCCATCCATCCATCCACCCATCCATCCATCCATCTATTAATCTAGGATCTTTTATCCATAATCAAACCATTATCAATACATCTACTATCCAACCATCCATTCAACATTATCAGGTTATTTTCCATGATTTAAGAACCATGACCCATTAATCCATCCATCATAAAATCATGTATTCATTCATATTTTCTGCTCAACCCATTGAACCTGTCTCACCTCACCTCACTTAGGAAATGAGACTGTGGAACTTTCTGTCCACAGCAGGCTCCCACTCGCAAACTACACACCTTTTACACCTACAGGCCATGTGAGGATGTCCAATTAGACTAATTGCACACACACACACACACACACACACACACACACACACACACACACACACACACACACACACACACACACACACACACACACACCACACACACACACACACGCACGCACACACACACACACACACGCACACACACACACACACACACACACACACACACACACACACACACACACACACACACACACACACACACACACACACACACATACACACACACCTGCACACACACACACACACACACACACACATACACACACACGCGCGTGCGTGTGTGTGTGTGTGTTTGTGTGTGTGTGTGTGTGTGTGTGTGTGTGTGTGTGTGTGTGTGTGTGTGTGTGTGTGTGTGTGTGTGTGTGTCTGGTCGGTGGGGAGGGCTGATTGCCAGGGGCCGGTGCAGGGGGATTAGGGAGCATGTCCTAAAAGGAGAGACTGACTTCCCCTTAATTTCCTTCCACTAATTACCACTTCTTTGTTGTGTCGATTGGCTAATGCACTAAACTCGATGTACATTTATCCATATCTATAACTAACATTACAAGAGATTTATTTAGCCGATGCCTTCATCCAAAGCAACTAATAATAAGTGCATTCAACCATGTAGAGATACAACCCAGAAATTGCAAGAATCATGCCAGTAGGTACACTTCACCAGATGAGGCCACTGCTTCAGGGTCTGCATCTTGTTAACAAGAGAGACAAGAGACATATCTTCATTTAATTGTTAAATTATTTTCATCTGTGAGTTCTTTCAGTGTGTGACGGAAGATAACAGGTTTCAGCTGTCCAGGTCAGTGGGGAGCTCGCTCTGCCACCGTGGAGCCAAGACAGCCAAAACCCCAGAATCAGTTGAGGGGGGGTACGGTAGTGGACGGGGTACGGTGGTGGACGGGCTGGGGGTACGGTGGTGGACGGGCTGGGGGTACGGTGGTGGACGGGCTGGGGGTACGGTGGTGGACGGGCTGGGTACGGTAGTGTGAAACGGTATGGTGGTGGCGGGGCTGGGGGTACGGTGGTGGACCGGCTGGGGTAGGTGTGGCGGCCTGGGGGTATGGTGGTGGACGGGGTACGGTAGTGGACGGGGTGGGGGTACGGTAGTGGACGGGCTGGGGGTACGGTGGTGGACGGGGTATGGTAGTGGACGGGGTACGGTAGTGGACGGGGTGGGGGTACGGTGGTGGACGGGGTATGGTAGTGGACGGGGTACGGTGGTGGACGGGCTGGGCCTGAGGTGAAGGGTGCTGCAGTGAAGTACAGCTGGTCATCTGGAATGTTATAAATCTCCCACCCTGGTACTTTTCACAGTATTGCATGTTGTGGTGGTCTGCGTGTAGATGGTATGGTGTAGTGTAGTGTAGTCGTAAGTGTAGTGTAGTGTTGTTGTTATTGTAGTCAGTCTAGTGGTAGTGTAGTGTTGGTGTAGTGTAGGTGTAGTCTAAGTGCTAGTGTATGTATGAAGTGAGTGTAGTGTAGTCTGGTGTAGTGTAGTGTAGTGTTAGTGTAGTGTAGTGTAGTTGTAGTGTAGTGTAGTGTGTAGTGTAGTGTAGTGTAGTGTAGTGTAGTGTAGTGTAGTGTAGTGTAGTGTAGTGTAGTGTAGTGTAGTGTAGTGTAGTGTAGGATAGTCTAGTGTAGTGTAGTGTAGTGTAGTGTAGTGTAGTCTGGTGTAGTGTAGTGTAGTGTAGTGTAGTGTAGTGTAGTGTAGTCTAGTCTAGTGTAGTGTAGTGTAGTGTAGTGTAGTCTGGTGTAGTGTAGTGTAGTGTTAGTGTAGTGTAGTGTAGTGTAGTGTGTAGTGTGTAGTATGTAGTGGTAGTGTAGTGTAGTGTAGTGTAGTGTGTAGTGTAGTGTAGTGTAGTGTGTAGTGTAGTGTGTAGTGTAGTGTAGTGTGTAGTGTTAGTCTAGTGTAGTGTAGTGTAGTGTAGTCTAGTGTAATGTAGTGTAGTGTAGTGTGTAGTGTAGTGTAGTGTAGTGTAATGTAGTGTAGTGTAGTGTAGTCTGGTGTAGTGTAGTGAAGTGTAGTGTAGTGTAGTGCAGTGTGTAGTGTAGTGTAGTGTAGTGTAGTGTGTAGTGTAGTGTGTAGTGTAGTGTAGTGTAGTGTAGTGTGTAGTGTAGTGTAGTGTAGTGTAGTGTAGTGTAGTGTAGTGTAGTCTGATGTAGTGTAGTGTAGTGTGTAGTGTAGTGTAGTGTAGTGTAGTGTAGTCTGGTGTTGTGTAGTGTAGTGTGTATAGTGTAGTGTAGTGTGTAGTGTAGTGTGAGTTTGTAGTGTAGTTGTAGTGTGTAGTGTAGTTGTAAGTGTATGTAGTGTAGTGTAGTGTAGTGTGATGTAAGTGTAGTAGTGTAGTGTGTAGTGTAGTGTGTAGTGTAGTGTAGTGTAGTGTAGTGTAGTGTAGTCTGGTGTAGTGTAGTGTAGTGTAGTGTAGTGTAGTGTAGTGTAGTGTAGTGTAGTGTAGTGTGTAGTGTATTGTAGGTGTAGTGTAGTGTGTAGTGTAGTGTAGTGTGTGTAGTGTAGTGTAGTGTAGTGTAGTGTGTAGTGTAGTGTAGTGTAGTGTGTAGTGTAGTGTAGTGTAGTGTAGTCTGATGTAGTGTAGTGTAGTGTAGTGTAGTGTAGTGTAGTGTGTAGTGTAGTGTATTGTAGTGTAGTGTAGTGTAGTGTGTAGTGTAGTGTAGTGTAGTGTAGTGTGTAGTGTAGTCTGATGTAGTGTAGTGTAGTGTAGTGTGTAGTTGTAGTGTAGTGTAGTGTAGTTGTAGTGTTAGTGTAGTTGTAGTGTAGTCTGTAGTGTAGTGTAGTGTAGTGTAGTGTAGTGTAGTGTAGTGTAGTGTAGTGTAGTGTAGTGTAGTGTAGTGTAGTGTAGTGTAGTGTAGTGTAGTGTAGTGTAGTGTAGTGTAGTGTAGTGTAGTGTAGTGTAGTGTAGTGTAGTGTAGTGTAGTGTAGTGTAGTGTAGTGTAGTGTAGTGTAGTGTTAGTGTAGTGTAGTGTAGTGTAGTGTAGTGTGGTGTAGTGTTAGTGTAGTGTAGTGTAGTGTAGTGTAGTGTAGTAGTGTGTAGTGTAGGTGTAGTGTAGTGTAGTGTAGTGTAGTGTAGTGTAGTGTGTAGTGTAGTGTAGTGTTAGTGTAGTGTGTAGTGTGTAGTGTAGTGTAGTGTAGTGTAGTGTAGTGTAGTGTAGTGTGTAGTGTGTAGTGTAGTGTAGTAGTAGTGTAGTGTAGTGTAGTGTAGTGTAGTGTAGTGTAGTGTTAGTGTAGTGTAGTGTAGTGTAGTGTAGTGTAGTGTGTAGTGTGTAGTGTAGTGTAGTGTAGTGTAGTGTAGTGTAGTGTAGTGTAGTGTAGTGTAGTGTAGTGTAGTGTAGTCTAGTGTAGTGTAGTGAATATGGAGGTTTTCTCCCTTCAGGTTTAGTAACCTCCAGGTGTCCCAAAGATGTCCCCTCCCCCAACCCTACTCACACGCACACACATACACACACACACACACACACACACACACACACACACACACACACACACACACACACACACACACACACACACCACACACACACACACACACACACACCACACACACACACACACACACACACACACTCACACACACACACAGACACACACGCGCGGTGCGCCTGCTCATGCCAGTCGCGGCCTAACCTTTGCTCTTGTCTAATCAGGTAGAGTGGTGCCGCAGTAATCCACTGGTAATGTGTGTGTGCATGTGTGCGTGTGCATGTGAATGTGCACGTGTGCGTGCATGTGTGTGTTTGTGTGTGTGTGTCTTTGCATAGGCGCATGTATAAACACATGTTTTTTGTTGTGGTAGTATCAAATTAAAAAAACAATGTGTCTTTCAATGTATGTGTATATTTTCCTTGGTCCGTGTCCGTGCATGCATATGTATGTGTGCGGGTGTGTGCGCGTGCGCGCGTGTGTGTGTGAGTGTGTGTGTGTGTGTGTGTGTGTGTGTGTGTGTGTGTGTGTGTGTGTGTGTGTGTGTGTGTGTGTGTGTGTGCGCGCGCGTGTGTATGTGTGTGTATGTGTGTGTGTGCGTGCGTGCTTACGTGAATGCCTGTCTTAATTCTTGTGGAGATTGGAGTGGCCTTGGGGTCAAAGGTCAGATAAACACAGCTGGCTCTCCCCTCCTGGCCTGTATTCTCCTCCCATTCCCTTTATCTCTGACTGCTCTTTTCTCTTCAGCTCTCCTCTCTTTCGCCCACCTCTGCCCGCTCTTCTCTCTCTCTCTCTCTCTCTCTCTCTCTCTCTCTCTCTCTCTCTCTCTCCTCCCTCCTCTCTCTCTCTCCTCTCTCTCTCTCTCTCTCTCTCCTCTCTGCTCTTCTCTCTCTCTCTCTCTCTCTCTCTCTCTCTCTCTCTCTCTCTCTCTCTCTCTCTCTCTCTCTCTCTCTCTCTCTCTCTCTCTCTCTCTCTCTCTCTCTCTCATTTTCTCTTCTTCCACGTTCCCTAAAGTCTACGGTACAACTCTTCTATCTTTATTTCTTCAAATGTTGGAGCTATTTTTCGTAGTATCTGCTGCCATTGGCTCCTCTCCTCCTGTACCCTTCTCCCCTGATCGAATACCTCTTTCTTCATGTCTCCTTTCCTTCCTCTCTAAGCGTCCTTTCCCCCCCCTCTGGTACTTTTCTTTCATCTTCCCCTCCTCTCCTCTTCCAGGGCTCTGGTGTTTTCATCTGTCGTTTACCTCTCAAATATCTTTCATTTGAAGACTATCTCTTCCTATTTATGATTTGTACTGCTCTCTTCCTAGAAATGTCACACATTTCTTACTATTTCTCTCTCATTTTGTCCCTATCTTTCACTTTTTTTTTTTTCCGTTTCACTCCCTCTGTTCTCTCTCTCCATCGGGTCTGTTTTGTATGGAATGCGTCTTGGCTGCCAAGCTCCATTTTGTCTCAGATAAATCACGTGCTTTCAGTCTCCCCCTGTCCTCTGCCACTGCTTTTATCTCTGACCTTTTCATAGGATCTCCCGCTCTCCACTCACAATATCGATCTTTCTATATCTCTCTTTCTCTCTATATCGCTATCTCTCTATTTCGCTTTCTCTCTATCTCTGTATAACTCTGTCACTCTATCATCGATCACTCAATCTATCACTCAATCCATCCACCTATCTATCTATCTATCTATCTATCTATCTATCTATCTGTCTATCTGTCTGTCTGTCTGTCTGTCTGTCTGTCTGTCTGTCTGTCTGTCTGTCTGTCTGTCTGTCTGTCTGTCTGTCTGTCTGTCTGTCTGTCTGTCTGTCTGTCTGTCTGTCTGTCTGTCTGTCTCTCTCTCTCTCTCTCTCTCTCTCTCTCTCTCTCTCTCTCTCTCTCTCTCTCTCTCTCTCTCTCTCTCTCTCTCTCTCTCTCTCTCTCTCTCTCTCTGTGTGCTTACTTATCTAGGTGGATTTACCACGGTGATACACACACACACACACACACACACACACACACACACACACACACACACACACACACACACACACACACACACACACACACACACACACACACAAACACACACTCAAACACGCACAAACCAGTGGTCCGGCCATCGTTCACACAAGCTTACTCTGAATGCCAAGTTCAGACAAGGGCCAGGGCTTTTACAACAACTACTGTAAATTCATATCTTTAAAAATATTTGTGTTTTAGTCTAGAGGTGTCATTAAATCCTCAACTCAATGGATATCTATACACCTTGAAAACACCTTGAAATGTTTGAAATTATTCAAATTACACTGATCTTAGAATACAGTTTTTCTCAGTCACTTTGGTAGATTTCTCAGATCAGACTTGAAATTCTCAAAATTATCTGTTAAATCTTCACATCATTGTGTCACTTGTGTCATTGTGTACATCAAAAAAGCAGTTCCTCATTTATTTGAACAAGTTTCAAATGCTTTGGTATATTCATGCAAATGAATGCCAATTGCTTATGTCACTTTGATCCAAATGTATTGTAATGGGTCTCTATTGAATAGTCTCACCCCCACAACATTTAGGCGTTAGTCCATTTCGTAAGTCTTTCCTTGCAAAATGGTTGAACAAGTTGTCATAATATGTCAAGCATATTTCTATACATTTCCATTTGACTTTTCTTCTAAATCTGTCCTGAATTGGTAAATTGCTACCAGGTGAATCTTGACTTACTCTAAAGAAAGAGAATGTGTGAAGTGTTAGACCAGGGATGGGCAACTGGCAGCCCGCGGGCCGCATGTAGCCCGCTGCCTCCCTCAGACCGGCCCGTTCAACCTGTTCAATCTTCACGTCAATGTGTCACTTGTGCACATCAAAATCTCCCACATACACTAAGGTGTAACTTACAATTTACAATAATTGTCTTCAAAACTTTAGCCATAGTTTACATTAGAACATCCCTCCAGAGGACACTGTTATATTGACAACATGACTAAGCAAGTGGACTATCTTATCCGTACACAATAACATCGTACACAATGAACGTATCAGTGGCATCATTCTGATGCCACTGATACATTCATTGACACGGATATTTACTTTTGAGAGATGAACTAAGGATTTTGAGCAAGAGACTGGCTTTTGCAGGTAATCCATGGTGTTTTGCTATTTGTATGAATTGTTTTGAGAAATGCATTTACTGTTTTGCAAATATTGAGGGTGATTGAGAAATGTACCAAAGCACCTGAGAAAAACTGTAAATAGAGTGACATATAAAAGTGCCATAATACCAAGTTTAGAATACCAAGGACAATATGTGTCTTACTATGTGTGTATGTCTGTGTGTATGTGCATGTGTGCATGTGTAAGTCTGTCTGTGTTTGTGTCTTGGTATGGGTGTATACATGCGTGTATGACCGTGCGTGTTTCCACATGCCCGTGTGCACGTGTGTGTATATGGTTCCTCGTCAAAAGCATGTTCACTCAACTCTGAACAAGGACATCACACTTTGGTAAACGTCCATCACCCCACAGGTTTTCTATGGCATTGAGACCCTGCCCCCGTGTCTCGGTGTGTCCCTTGTGCTCTCCCGTAGCAACCTCCTTCACACTCACAAGCAGGAAGCCTGATTGATGCCGGAAGACGCTGGTTCAAACCACCGGCGTGGTCACCTCTCCGTCGGCTCTGGCCTTCTCAGAGTTTCCCAGCTCATCCATCCCCTGTTGTCATCAGGGAAATCCTGGGGTTTAGGCACAGCTTTGAAGAGCTGACGGCCGTGCATCGAGATGCCGGCACACATCAGCGAACACGCAGCCGCTGACGGGGATATCTGTTATGGAGAGAGAACTAGATGGGATGGGAAAAGGGTTGTTGTTTGGTGTCTTGTGGACTTGTTGGCTTGCTGCCCGCTGGTAGCCTTGTGGATGTTGTTTTTGTTTCAGCCCCAGCATTTGAAGTGGAATATGGTAGGAGCATTTAAGTAGCATTTAAAGTATAGTTTTGAAGGAAGTTGCCATGTCACGATCATGACATCTCTCCCGATAATCCCCTTATGCTGTCATTCCTAGTTCCGCCTTTGTGTTCATGCCTCCTGTAGTGTTGTGGTAACGCAGGCCTGAGGGTTAGAGAAGGAACCATATCTGTGAGGAGGACTTTCTCCACCATGAAGATCTAGTCGGCGCGATCTTTACGGATGAAGTGTAAAACACCCTGGACCCACATCTCTGGGCCCCTGTCTGGTCCACATCTCTGGGGCCCCTGTCTGGACCCCATCTCTTTGGCCCCTGTCTGGTCCCTAGTGCTTCCAGTGGCTTCTCTTGGGCCAAATGGTTGAGGACAAATTGTGGGTGCTGTCCTCTGTCAAATTGTGGAGGACAGTCGTTATAATTACAATTGAAGGCTTCAAATGCTAGTTCTCAACAACAACACACATAGAGTTAGTTTTAAAAGTAACAATTTTACCAGTTACAATTAGAAACAAGCTCATTTTAAAATAACGTTGATCTATGTTGGCGGTCCTGTAATGGATTTAAATAGAAGAGAGGTAGAACATAAATAGAAAGTCTCTTGTAAACTACAAGGACCTCACATGAGTCAACACAAGGATCCCAGAATCCTCTTTGCCCTTTCGTTTAACATTGCCTTGACCAGCGACCTCATCCAAACTAATAAGAGACGTTGTAACAAGACACACCTGCTGAGAAAGGGTTGTGAATAGGAACTGCTGCACTACCAAAGGGTTAAGCAGAGGTCAGGTCAACAGAGTTAGCCAGGTTCAGTCTCTTTTGTGAGTTAATTAATCGGACTGTTACACTACAGGCAGATGTGATCATTTTTACCCCCAGACATTGCTTCTTAAGGTGTGCACATTTTTGTCTGTCTGGCAGACTTGTTGCACTTGTTGCTGTTTGAGACAAAGCGGCCAATGTGTCACCTTTTGTCACAACAGGAAGCCTGGCCGACTGCCTTTAGTTTCTGGAGCCTTTTAGGTTCAGCTTCTCCTCGAAAGCCGCCCTCCCCAATGTCTGGCCCGTTTCAGCCAATCAGGTGCCTCGAATCCACATTCTCATGACGGTTTTTTACTGCCCAATGCACCTCCCACCTCCCCCCTACACCTCCACACCCTCCGACATCCACGTCATCCATACACATGCAGAAATGCACGCACACATGCACGCACAAACGCACGCACACAGGAACGTACCCTGCCACACAATGTGTGGTTTAAATGGACAGAGGAAAAATTAAATAATAGAACATGTTCTTGGGAGGTAAGGAGGTTTAGCGCATCCATGTGCACATGCATCCACGTGCACATCCACATGCACAATGCTCATGCACAATGCTCATGCACAGTCGTGGGCTGGCTCGTGATGAGAAGTCACAGCTGCCTAGCGACGGAGGGCTTCATCATTGTCTTCAGGTTACAGATGGATGGTCCCGCTGACAGACAGCCGCAATAAATTGGCGGAGATATTAAGGAGAAACAAGCTTATATTTAAAGTCTTCTTCTTTTTGTCCTTCTCTATCTCTTCCCCGCTCTCTTTCTTCCTCTCTTCCCCTCTCTCTCTGTCTCACTCCCTCCCTCTCTCTCTATCCCTCTCTCTTCCTCTGTCTCTCTCTCTCTCTCACCCTCTCTCTCCCCCTCTCTCTCTGTCTCTATCCCTCTCTCCCTCTCTCTTCCCCTCTCTCTCTGTCTCTCTCTGTCTCTCTCCCTCTCTCTCCCTCTCTCTCCCCCTCTCTCTCCGTCTCTCTCCCCCTCTCTTCCTCTCTCTGTCTCTGTCTCTGTCTCTCTCTCTCTCTCTCTCTCTCTCTCTCTCTCTCTCTCTCTCTCTCTCTCTCTCTCTCTCTCTCTCTCTCTCTCTCTCTCTCTCTCTCTCTCTCTCTCTCTCTCTCTCTCTCTCTCTCTCTCTCTCTCTCCCTCTCTCACTCTCTCCCTCCCTCTCTCCCTCTCTCCCTCTCTATCTATCTCCCTCTCACTCTGTCTCGCTCTCCCTCTCTCCCTCACTCTCTCCCTCTCTCCCTCTCTCTCTATCTCCCTCTCACTCTGTCTCTCTCTCTCCCTCTTGCCGTTTCAAGATAAATTTGTATTGTCAGATGTGAGAGGAGTGCGAGGAAGATCTGTATGCGCTCTGTTTTGTTATGGGGATTTAGAGGCAATAGAATAACCTGAGAACCACATGCCTGTATATCCAAAGTTCAGATATTTTTGCTAGTGTTTACAAAGTTCTTATATTTTTGCCTGTATATACAAAGTTCGGATATTTTTGCTAGCGTTTACAAAGTTCTTATATTTTTGCCTGTATATACAAAGTTCGGATATTTTTGCGTTCAAGGGTATATGCACATTGTTGATGCCGCAGAGCTGTACTGAATGTAGCACATTAGCATGAAAATATGACAATGTTAGTTTTCCATGTGCATTGCTGTGAACAGATACACATTTATATTTAAGTAAAAATAAGTTGATTCAAATTCTAGAATTAGTGTTAGTTTGTCCATTGCTGCATTGCTGTGAACAGATACATACACATTTATATACAAAGTTCGGATATTTTTGCGTTCAAGGGTATATGCACATTGTTGATGCCGCAGAGCTGTACTGAATGTAGCACATTAGCATGAAAATATGACAATGTTAGTTTTCCATGTGCATTGCTGTGAACAGATACACATTTATATTTAAGTAAAAATAAGTTGATTCAAATTCTAGAATTAGAAAGAAATATAAATACTGATATTTCTCAGTATTTCTGTTGGTGTTATTATTATTATTATTATTATTATTATTATTGTGATTATACAATTTCGGTGCACACTTCCAAAGAATATCATAAATATATGAAAAATATATTTTGCTTTAAAACATAGCTTTAAAAACAATGGATTAATCATTTAAATGGAAGCATCCAGCAAGATTGTGGTAAAAGTCTAATCAACACTATTATAAACACAATAAAAACGGTTGTTTATAACTTATTCTATTAGATTCTTAATAACGTTTTCCTCTTGTCTTATGCTTGCATTATATATGTTTAGATGCAATAAGATAAGATTACAATAGATTCACTTTAATCAATCCTTTTTGCAGCGTAAAATAAAAAGGTGGAGGTAAACAAAACATAGCACGGATCATCAGACAATGTTAAAAAAAGTATTGGAGTACAATGTCTTAAGCAGGTGAGACTAACAGCCCAATTATTTGCACATAAGTGTTTTGGAGTTGGGGTTGAATAATGACCTTGTTTAATGCTCTCCCACAGGGAGCACCCACCAACGCACGCTTTCCAGCCAACCAGACACAGAGGCAGGTAGTGAACGGAGTCGCTCTGTATCCATGCCGTAACATTTTCCAAAGCACACTTTAAGACAACTGATTTCTTTTCTCCTTTCTTTCATTTTTTTTCTCTCTCTTCCCAGGCGCGTTACTTTGGCACGGCCAACACCTTGACCTGTGAGTTACAGTCCCGATTCGTTCACGCACTCAGAGCCAATGTGCAGGCAATATATTGGCTCCAATTTCCATAAGCCTGGCCCCTAAATTAAACGCTGGGTCCTGCTTTAAGTACAACCTGAAGGTAGCAGAGAGCAGAGGGGAGCCAGGGAGATCAGAAAGATATACGGGGACATCAAAGAGGTGCTCTGCACCCAACCAAAAAGGGCCTCCACAAATGATGAAGAATCCATGGTTTCTAGAAATGGAAGGGATCACGTGAAATCTATTCATGGCAGAGTGTGCACATGTGTGTGTTGGTTGTATTGTGTGTGTGTGTGTGTGTGTGTGTGTGTGTGTGTGTGTGTGTGTGTGTGTGTGTGTGTGTGTGTGTGTGTGTGTGTGTGTGTGTGTGTGTGTGTGTGTGTGTGTGTGTGTGTGTGTGTGTGTGTGTGTGTGCGTGTGTGCGTGTGTGTGCGTGCGTGCGTGTGTGTGTGTGTGAGTGTGTGTGTGTGTGTGTGTGTATGTGTGTGTCTGTGTGGGGGGTAGGTGGGTGTGTTTGCGCATGGACAAGTTAACATTCAGGCATCACAAACGTCAAGGTCTCAATTGCACTGCATGACAAGATAAATCACTTGTGTCTCGGGATGTCCTCGCGGTATGAAATATGTCTGTATACATTGAGTGAGTCTGATTCATTTGTCATGAAATCCAATCACTAAGGCCCAGCACATGTTTCCCTGGGTCTTAAAGCCACAGTGGGTCTGGTCTTGATGAACAGGAGAATAGGCCCTGCATATCCACAGGCTTTCCACTGAGCCGTTTGCTTTAGCCAAGCAAATGTATGAACCAAAATGCATTCTAAGACGTCCGTGCAGTGGGGTTTGTGCAATGCTACTCCTGTCAGATCTAAGTGGCAATAAGCAGTCTGTGACAGGGCTGCTTAGGGAAGATATCTACTACATTGTAGGGGTCTGAATGAATAAACTAGGCCTCAAACGAGGTTTGTCATTCATTTATGCCACATAGTCAGGCCTAGCCAGGGATGTTGGATTAATGTAATAAAAAAAATATGGTAACACTTTACAATAAGGGTACATTATTTAACCATTATGTAACATAAGTGAATGCAATAATGAATATTATACAGCTAACAGTATATGAACAGTGAATTAACAGTTTAATAATAGTCTCCTTATAATTTACTAATGGTGTTCATATTTACCAAGTATTCATTAGAACGTTATTGGAAGGGTTAGGGTTAACTAAACCTTACCCAGTTCTACGGATTGGAGATGATGTGAACTGCTGAACTCAAGACACAACCTAATCCACTACGCCTAACTCAGCCCTAACCCCTATGCTAATCCTGTTTATCACAGCCTTAACTAATGCTAATCAACCGGTGACCCTTTTGTAAAGTGTTACCAAAAATATAATACATACACAAGTTCAGAACAGAGAAAAGCTAGGCCATAATTGTGCGTCTCGTACCTGTAATTAAAAGGGGCATGAATCCCCGTCTCATGCTGCAGCTCGTCTCTGTGTACCGTGTGCATTAGCTCTGCTGTTGTTCTCCTGCACCGCTGAGAAGCAAGAGTGTGTGACTTTATCTTTGCTTAGGTCAGTTTAATTTCTTAACCAGAAAATGATATGTCATTAGTCTGGAAATGTCAACATTCTCGCCCGGGGTATGGCTCCCCGTGTTGCCTGTTGAGCGTTTGGCGCCCTTTATAAACACCCATTAGGCTTTAGACTGATTGCCGTTAGAAAACCTCATCGCAGCACAATGCGAGCATATCTCTGTCGTCACCAACAAATGGGATTCCATAAACATGATTAAACATCTATCTCCTCCCCAGCCCCCTTTGTGTGGAACACAGTTCAAACACAGCAAAGTGGCCCTGCCATGAGAAAAACAAAGGGTGTATTATTGCTCATTAAACAGGCTTCTGTAGTTCATTACTGGATGGAAAACTACAGCAAACTTCTCCCCCCTCCCCCCCTTTCCCCCTCCGCACCCCCCCCCCCCCCCCCCCCCCCGGCGTTGGTCTTCTTCTGTGGTAGCAGGGTGAGGAATGTTGTGACAGCATGATGGGGAGGTAAATCCGGGGGTTTACAGGAGCCCGAGCCGTGGCGTTGTTTTGACAGCGTATTAAGGTGAAGCGGCTGCTG
>OLKM01001417.1:32500-40000 GCA_900291075.1 Melanogrammus aeglefinus | reverse complement strand
TAAAATACTAAGTATTGAACAGTACTCTAGAATAGCCACTCTGCTAGCGTACGCAATAATATTCAGGGGAACTGACATTGGGAAGGGGAGGAGCCACTGGGGCCTGTCATCGTACTTACAGCCTATTAAAGGTAAGCTGGGTAGAGCCGCCTGCAGAGATTCCATCGGAACGTTATGGGAGTGCTGAGTAAAGGTTAGTGTGTCGCATCTGTGTGAGCGAGCTGTCAAACGGCAATCAGTGGCTGGCTTCAGATTTATGACGCCCCATTATCCGAAAGGGAATTTAATGAGGCTTCACTGAGTTCCTCCCCCAGCAGGTGAGACTATAGGAACCCCAAAGACAGTGTGGTACGCGATAAGCAACTTTAAACAAGGAGCCCTACAACGGCCCCAAGACTTTTCTTCAGAGGCAATCCCAGTCACGGAATACACACGCGTACACTAACACGCATTCACACACACACACACACACACACACACACACACACACACACACACACACACACACACACACACACACACACACACACACACACACACACACACACACACACACACACACACACACACACACACACACACACACACACTTGGTGCTTGATTGTATACACACAAAAAATGGAACTATGCACACAATTGTGCATGCACACAGTTCATGTATCAACTACAAGACTCCAGACTGCCAAACTCTAAGCACAATTCCACTGTTTTCACATTTCTGCTAAACTCTAAGCACAAATCTCATCATTTAGCACACTTGGTTCACCTCGATCACACTGGCCTTCAAAACGTAACAACTAATTACCAATAAGTCACTTCTCACCTGTTCAAACTCAACTGGCAAAACACTTCAATCATGTGTCAGAGCATTAAAGAGGACTCTGTGGGCCCTACTGTGTTGTAGATATGGTCCTTTGGCCTGATCAGGATTGGAGGTGGGATACATAACGATTTACATGTAGATCTGTTTCACCTCATTTATATTCTTATTTTTTATTTTTGTTGGCCTACGAGAAGCTTTTTATGCAGTCAGTCCAGCTGAACATTTTACTGTATTACAGTAAAAATATATATATTTGCTTTGATGCCTTTTGGTACTGGAACTTGCACTGATTTCATCATTACATCCCCCGAAAGACAGTCTAAACATTATCTTACTGTAGTGTTTTTCAATTTATTTATTAGTGCAATTACTGTACTGTAATTTACCAAAATAGGTAACATTGTTGTATTTTCAGAACAATGTCGCAGCATCAACTATAGGTGTACAGTATGACTCTGGGAAGCTGGGACTGTGAGTTTAGCTGATTGGAGCTCATTTGATAGACAAATATGCATTGTGTCCTATTCTGATACGATTGTGTCAATGCAAAATTGATATGATATATTCACAGTACAGCATTGTATTACAATATGGCAACAGCCTTTATATGTACCAACTAATTGCAACTTTAAAAAAGAAAGCTATTTCTAAACAATTTTAATTGGAATATGTAACATGGCCTCATGAAGCCAAAACATATGTAAATAGTATTTTGATGGAAGTGTTTTGAATTGATGCTCTCTAAGAGATATTCACTTGATAGCTGTGTTTACTGTTTGGTGGAAAAATGATTTTGATTTTCTCAAAATCAGTTTTGAGAAGAATCTCTGTAGTTTTGACAAAATGATCAACTCTTCTCAGGTTTGTGTTTAGAGTTCTGAGGAATTGAGCTATAGTTTCAGAAAACGTGTTTAAACGATTGAGAAAAACTGTAATGTAAATGACGTGCGCCACTCTTCCACTTAAAAGTGGTACAGCTCGCATTGACATGAACACAACCCCCTCACACCCCAACACACACACACACACACACACACACAGACACACACAAACTCACAACCAACACACACATGCACACATATGCAAACTTATGCCACGCAAACAAAACTGCATCCTCACCTGCTTGTGGATAAGCACACATACAGTACATACATGCTTACACACGCACTTACACCCACACACCCACCCACACACACACGTACTGCAGCACATTGTGATCCTTTGCATACTTACATAGCTGTCATGGTAACAGTTAAGGCAGGGCATGGACGCAATGCACGGCTGACGCTCTTAACCTGCTTCTATCAACACCAGGGAGCCGGCCAGCCGTTCTCTCACGGCAGCAGGCTACAATAACAGGCCTCTGTTCACACACTTCCAGCACGCCAACGGCTGAGAGCAGAGAGCACAGTGCGCTATGCAGTTGTTGTCAGCTGCGGATGCCTTCAGACGTTACCCCCAGGCTTCCTGCTGAGCCCGGCTCAGGGATGTGATGTCTTACACAATTCCTGCTAGTCATGTCATAGCCAGGGTCAATGTTAACATGCTAGAAATGTGTGAAACGCATGCTTCGAATGTACTTCTGCTTGATGTTTCTATTTTATCTTTTTCTATTTTATGATATATTTATGTATCGATTTTCTTTTGATTGTCAATGTTATATTTGATGCAGGGTTGAGTCAATATTTGTATAAATAATTTTTTTGGGGATTGCACCAATATTTGACTATTAGCAGTTATTCAGTTACGAAATCCATTTTACTGCTTACTACTAAGAACGCCCCCCCAGAAAACAACTGAAAACCACAGGGTCAAGAAAACCACAATTGTCATCAATTGACGTGAGGGTTTTTAACAACTCTCTCCGGAGAGCCAGAAGCTGTGCCTGTTGTCTGCAGCTCCACGTCACCAGACGCTATCGCTCCCTTTGGCCTCCCTCCACAAGTCGAGGCCAAACCCCTCGCCGCTGATTTGCTTCCTCCAAAACGTAGGCCCTGCAGGCATTCCCTATAATTCACACTGAAGGATTCATAGGGACGTTTAACAACCTTGTTGTGTTTACATTTGTAAAGTGGGTGAAAAGGGAACGCCCAGCGGTGAGGTTTTTATTAATTTTTTGGCCCTGCGCTGAGTAAACTACGCTCTTTGAAGATGCAATCAGGAGGATGGGATGGCTCGGACAATGCAGGGGAGGGGGGAGGGACTCAGTTAGGACCTCAAATGCCTTTAATTAGCTTTAGTTATTTTGATTGTGTTCGTCTCTCTGGTATCATGTCGTAGTTTCTCCTTTCGGATGGTGGACTGCAACACAGATGATTCATTTGTGTCAAAGGGTAGTGACGGAGGTCAAGGACCTCATTTAGTTGATGTTTCTTTCCGACGTCTTCTTCTCTCTCTCTCTCTCTCTCTCTCTCTCTCTCTCTCTCTCTCTCTCTCTCTCTCTCTCTCTCTCTCTCTCTCTCTCTCTCTCTCTCTCTCTCTCTCTCTCTCTCTCTCTCTCTCTCTCTCCTCTCTCTCGTCTCTCTCTCTCTCTCTCTCTCTCTCTCTCTCTCTCTCTCCTCTCTCCTCTCTCTCTCTCTCTCCTCTCTCAGTCTCCTCTCTCTCTCTCTCTCTCTCTCTCTCCCCTCTCTCTTCTCTCTCTCTCTCTCTCTCTCTCTCTCTCTCTCTCTCTCTCTCTCTCTCTCTCTCTCTCTCTCTCTCTCTCTCTCTCTCTCTCTCTCTCTCTCTCTCTCTCTCCATCTCTCTATCTCACTCTCCCTCTTTCTCTCCTAATCACTCCCTCCATCTCTTCCACCCCTTCTGCCTTTCTTCTCAAACCACGATGAAGAGCTGCCTGAGGGTCAGCTGTCAATCAAACACACACACACATACACACACACGCACACTACACACACAGACACACGACACACACACACACACACACACACAGACACACGCACACACACACACACACACACACACACATACACACGCAGGGACATAAGCACACATGCACACAAACATAGACTCACACACACACGCACGTACAGGCACATACAGCACACGTATGTACATGCATCAAACACCCTCACAAAAAACTAAGTACACACACAGTTGAGTTCAGTTTAAAGAAGAGTAAGGGCGTGAGAACTGCAGTTGTTACAGCTGCACTATATCCAGAAACACTGTGCACAAAGTGGCCAACAATAACACAAACTGCCGACACACACACGCACGCACATGGACACACACACACACACAAACACACGCACATACCAACACGCACACACAAACACGCACATGTCATGTGTGGCGCCTGTTCTTGGAGGCAATAATAAGACACATGAGTGACTCACAGTATCACAGGGCAGAGGAGCTATTAGGAGAATTAAGAAGGAAGCCAGGCCAAATTGCTGGAGGGAATTACAATTATAGCCTGAAATTCAAGTTACCTAAAGGTAGAAGGCCTGTAAGGTAAATACCTTATTAGCTTTATTGATCAATTGCTACATATCTAATATCTAATATCTAATAAATCAAAATATGAGACACATTTTCAATCACAGGTCGGAAAGGAAATGTGCAAATGGAGCGAGAAGCAGAAGTATTTCTTCTCTCTTCTCAATGGAAGACGAGCTAGCTAGACACCAATAGCTGGCTTGGTAAAGGAGAGACAGTGGTGAGTATGGTATGTAAAGGGTTAAATACAGACACATAGACACATTATACAATTCTTTTGAGGCATTAATTGCATTACTTACCCTAAGTAGTTGCCATCAGATGTCTTACTTTGCTAGTTTGGACAGGTAGATAGAAATGTGCATATCTAATACCAACATGAACAAACGCACAAAAACGCACACACACACGCACACACACACACACACACACACACACACACACACACACACACACACACACACACACACACACACACACACACACACACACACACACACACACACACACACACACACACACACACACACACACGCACGCACGCACAAACACACACACACTTAACACACACACACACACACAATTACACTCATTCACACACACACACACACACACACACACACACACACACACACACACACACACACACACACACACACACACACACACACACACACACGCACGCACGCACGCACGCACAAACACACACACACAAACACACACAAACAATATGTATTCATAAGACTGGGCTCCTATGAAGCCCTCATTGCTCCTTGCCATATTCCCCGGCGTTGGGTGTCTCTAGGAACAGGTATAACCAGCCTCTTGTTAAAGGCGTGGTGTTTGGTGGATGCTATGCTGCCAGTCTATCTGCACCTCATCAGACATGCAGGGTCCTGTAATAGGCTCTCTCTCCGATAGCCCTCTCATCTCAATACATCTCCATATCAGCTGTTGTGTTCACATGTCTTCTTACTGAGATGGATTCTGACAAATCCAGCCTTCTGATTGCCAAGCTGTCAATCGTAGACACGGAGTACACCGGCAGTGGAACAATATGCTGGCGGGATGAGGAATGATTGATGGATAGATAGATGGATAGATGGATGGATAGATAGATAGATAGATAGATAGATAGATAGATAGATAGATAGATAGATAGATAGATAGATAGATAGATAGATAGATAGATAGATAGATAGATAGATAGATAGATAGATAGATAGATAGATAGATAGATAGATAGATAGATAGATAGATAGATAGATAGATAGATAGATAGATAGATAGATAGATAGATAGATAGATAGATAGATAGATAGATAGATAGATAGATAGATAGATAGATAGATAGATAGATAGATAGATAGATAGATAGATAGATAGATAGATAGATAGATAGATCGATAGAGAGATGAGAGAGAGAGAGAGAGAGAGAGAGAGAGAGAGAGAGAGAGAGAGAGAGAGAGAGAGAGAGAGGGGGATGGATGGATGGATGGATGGATGGATGGATGGATGGATGGATGGATGGATGGATGGATGGATGGATGGATGGATGGATGGATGGATGGATGGATGGATGGATGGATGGATGGATGGATGGATGGATGGATGGATGGATGGATGGATGGATGGATGGATGGATGGATGGATGGATGGATGGATGGATGGATGGATGGATGGATGGATGGATGGATGGATGGATGGATGGATGGATGGATGGAGATAGAGAGAGATAGAGGGATGTATACAGTACATATATAGATAAATAAAGATATATGGAAATGTTAATTGATAGATAGCTCAACCAATAGATAGTAAGATAAAGAGAAAGATAGAGAGAGATAGATAGATTGATAGAGAGAAACATGGATTGTATATGGAGCATTGACTGAAGACTGTTGGATACATTAGAAAGATATATATTTTGAGAAGATATATAGCCAGTTAGATTAAAACAGTAAATGGATACAGTACATACATATATTGAGTCGATATAGGCCATAGATTGATATGTAGATACAGTAGATTAGAGAGTAGAAAGGTAGATACATCAAGCAGATATAGTGTATAGCTAGACAGATTGATACAGTAGAGTGCAACAGTAGTTGTAGCGAGTAGATTTAGTATAGCTAGGGTTAGCTATACTAATATACAGTATACAGTAGATGGCTACAGTCGATTGGGAATCCGCCCATCAGAGGGTGAATGCCAGCTCTATGACTCACGTTCAAGATGACTGGGCAGGTATTGTTAGGCTCTGCCTCTTTTACCACATTATGAGTCATACAACTCAACAAGTTTCTCAACACAGTCTTGCTCTGAGCTGTAGTTCGTCACCCTAACTTGACAAGGCATTTGCAAGGACAAGGCATAACCAAATTAAACAAATAAATAAAGAACACTGGGTATTCATCTTAATTCACCCGCAAAGGATGAATCAATTCATTTTAGGAGCAATGCTGATTTTAGGTCACACACACACACACACACACAGAAACACACACACGCACACACACACACACACACCCACACACACACACACACACACACACACACACACACACACACACACACACACACACACACACACACACACACACACACACACACACACACACACACACACACACACACACACACACACACACACAAACACACACACACAAACACACACACAAACAAATGAAAAAACACACACACAAACAAATGCAAAAACACACACACACACATGTGTTTATTATTGCGCTTAGGGAAGGGAGAACATGGAGTTATCTCTAAATTGCATTCTCATACTTGAAAAATACTTTATGATTTGGATCATTTGAAAAACGTCAACAGTTACTATAGACTACTATAAGGAGTACGATTTCATAAAATAAACAGACAGCACCACAAAATGGATTCCTTTCTTGAAAACAATTTTTACATTTGTAAAACAAAAGTTAGCATACAGGTTAATCAGGATTTAAGAATTAAGGGGATTATTAACAGGTATTTTGGACATTGGCAGTAATATCGAAATTGTTGAAGTAATGTTCAATTTCACAATGAGTAATATTTACAAATAATTATGCGGTCACAGGTGTGTGTTTTTAGCATTAGAATTTTGCAGGGCTTCAAGCAAATCAGAATCAAGGACCGCGACTATCCATATTTTTATGTATTATTGGCCTCAACTCAGGTAGAAGATAATTATTGGTCAACTCAATAAATATCATATTTAACTTAAGGTAAAG
>OLKM01001417.1:22500-25000 GCA_900291075.1 Melanogrammus aeglefinus | reverse complement strand
GTGTGTGTGTGTGTGTGTGTGTGTGTGTGTGTGTGTGTGTGTGTGTGTGTGTGTGTGTGTGTGTGTGTGTGTGTGTGTGTGTGTGTGTGTGTGTGTGTGTGTGTGTGTGTGTGTGTGTGTGTGTGTGTGTGTGTGTGTGTGTGTGAGTGTGTGTGTTGTGTGTGTGTGTGTGTGTGTGTGTGTGTGTGTGTGTGTGTGTGTGTGTGTGTGTGTGTGTGTGTGTGTGTGTGTGTGTGTGTGTGTGTGTGTGTAGACCTGAAATGGGAGGAAAAAGCATATTTGGTTTCATGTGTTTGATACAAAACACATTTTCTATTGTTACCTGGGAGATACATTGCTTTGTTCTCAGGAATAAATACTACTCAGCAACAGAACAACAGACTCTGTTTTGGTTTGAAGAACTTCGGATTCTTATGAATGAAAAGAGGTTTGCAAATGAAAATAAAAAAACCCCAAACTACACTAATTTAAAGGCAGATTAGCATACTTACTTTGCTTGATGATTCTATCCTTATAAACGATTCATGGATTGCCATTAACAACTTGAGTTTATCTAAACTCTGTTAGTGTTCATGGCACGCTTCCAGTCCATCGACATTGCTACCCTATCTGTGAACACCGTCACCATCAATAACATGAACACCATTAGTAAAGGATTATCAGACAATTAGTTGGAGATTGACTGCAAGGCAATTGTTAGTTCAAGTTCATAACAACGTGACACCCACGTCCTGCCGTCATTGTACTGCTTAGATGCAATGAAAAGGATGAGTATGTTGTTTTTATTAAGTGTTTAGACTGTGGTTTACAGAGTTGGTCTTTAGATGACCGCTGATAAGAGGGAGTTTATGTTTTCATCACCCGCAAGATCTGCTTGATTCAAAGGGCAGGTGTTTTTTCCATAAACAAAATCATGAATCCTAAAAAGACAAGGATGCACTATGACTGCTTCCTCCCTCAAAGATGGTTTAATATATAATATCACTATTTGACTACTGTTTGATTGTAAACTGACATGGCTTTAAATAGCTTATAATAAAATGGCATTTGTTCGCTACTAAAGATTAAGAAGTGGAGGGCTGGATCACCATGAATCCATGACCCTTCACACTCATACAACCCACTGAACCGGACTGGAGAATGAGGAAGCACTTGTTTTTGCATGGACGTGAAAATTAATAGTACATTAGGGTTTCTGTTGGTACAGTTCCGTACATTCCCATAGAAAATATACAAAAAAAGAACGTAAGCAAACAAGTCCCCCATCCATACAGACGGAGGATTTGATTATAATTATTATTATGGTTGTTTGTTCGGCACTTTGCTACAGTGGCTTTTCTCCTCATATCCGGCCCAGCTTTGTCTCCCATTTGGTCTGTGTTGTATAGCCAGCCATTCAGCCACTAAGCTCACTATTCTCACTCAACTATTTGTTCAGGCAAAATACAGGATGAAGGTGTGTGGAGCTGAATGCCACTTCCTGCCATATTGTGTGTCTGCCCGTTCAACAGTTACACTGTGGGAAACTCACAAACGATCTTTATTTGCACCTTTTGTGTGTGTTGGTGTGTGTTGGTTGCGTACATCTGTTGTTCTGTCTTGCTGAATGGTTGAATGGCTGTCTGTCCATCTTTCTGTCGTCATCCCTGACTGGTTTCTGAAATTATACTTGTTTCTTCTTGTGTATGTGTGGGTGGGTGCCGGTATGTGTGCGTGCACGTTTGTGGGTGTGTGTGTAGGTTGGGGTGGGTATTGTCACATATGTGTGTGTGTTTGTGTGTGTGTGTGTGTGTGTGTGTGTGTGTGTGTGTGTGTGTGTGTGTGTGTGTGTGTGTGTGTGTGTGGTGTGTGTGTGTGCGTGTGTGTGTGTGTGTGCTTGTGTATGTGTGTCTGTGTGTGTCTGTGTGTGTGTGCAGGTATATGCTTTTTAATGTGTTTATATAGTAGGTTTAGGGAGTGTGTGTTTCTTTTATTTGGATGCATGTGTGTATGCATGGATGATGTTCGGATGTGTGTGTTTATGTGTGTCTGTGTTGTGTGTGTGTGTATTGTGTGTGTACGTGCGTGTGGCCACACACACATGCGTGTTTTGGGTGTGTTTGTGAGTGTGGGTGGGCGGACGGGTGGGACATATACTTCATCAAAAGAAATCCAGGATGTCAGGGAAGGCGTGATTTAATTGCGCATGCTAACCGTGCAGAATGCTCTGATGCTAATGTAGCGTAGCCGGCGGCAGACAGACAGACAGATAGTGAGACAGGCAGGCAGACAGTGAATCTCACGCCCTAATTAATCTGCTGTGCGGGAGAGAGGGCGAGAGAGAGAGAGAGAGAGAGAGAGAGAGAGAGAGAGAGAGAGAGAGAGAGAGAGAGAGAGAAGAGAGAGAGAGAGAGAGAGAGAGAGAGAGAGAGAGAGAGAGAGAGAGAGAGAGAGAGAGAGAGAGAGAGAGAGAGAGAGAGAGAGAGAGAGAGAGAGAGAGAGAGAGCACTAGAACAAAGAG
>OLKM01001417.1:15000-17500 GCA_900291075.1 Melanogrammus aeglefinus | reverse complement strand
CCACTAATGTACAGAGGTTGGTGGTTCTGGTGCCTTGCCTGCAGGCCAGAGCTCCCAGCCACAGCAGTAGTTAGCAGTAGGGTGTTGTGTTGAAGACACAGGGCTGGTGGATGGGGAGGGAGTGGTGGGGGGAGGACAGACCACAGTAACACCCTGCTCACACGGCAGGATTAGCCTCCCAAAGCCCAGGCAGCAGGACGGACACAGCTGGCTAAAACCATTAGCAGCACTGTAGTGGAGCTGAGCTCACTCAGCATCAGGCCGGGCCAGCTCCAGCAGAAAAGAGCCGCTTATTGTCTCTGTTATTGTCTCTGTTATTGTCTCTGTTATTGTATCTCCTTAACTCATCCTGCTCTGCTTTTGTTTGGATCATTATTTACGTATTTCAGAATATAATACAATTGATTTTCTTACTTTTTTCGTATTTTATAAAATAACATGTCATACTGCATAACAATCACTTTATATTACGTCAGTTGGTAGCCACCTGGTACAGACATAAAACAAGGTTTTTGTAACATTATTTGTATTGTTATAACAACAACAAAACCAATAACAAAATAGAGGATTACTGTTCGTCTTTGATGTTTGTTTTAAAAACCAAGCACCAATGTTTTTTCTTCAATGATATAAAATATTATTGTGAATTAAATTTTATTACGTTTGTAAAATGCATGCATGCGTGTGTATGTGTGTGTGTGTACTAGTGTTATAATTCAATTGTACCACAGTAAACCTGCCCCCCCCCCCCCCCCCCCCCACGTTTCTATTTGACATGAGCAAACGTCCCCCAACGAGCAGACCATTAAATCAAAGCTGGACATAACGAACCAGATCCTAAATAACGCTATGCGAGATTCACCCTAATCCTGAGAACTCTCCCTGCAGAGTGCCATGCAGGGTTCTGCCTCCTCTCTCTCTCCCCGGCGCTCCAACGCTAAAGCCTCACTTAAACAGTGTTTTTATTCATCCTCCACTAACACCCGTAGATTATCTCTAATTGTTGTGACACCTTATTTAGTCACAAGCAGTGAGCAGAAGGGAAGCAGGGCTTCATATCTGCGGAGCCATAATGTAGGTCAAGGAAGAGGCCGACACACTCATAATCTCTCCGAGGAGTGAGACGGCCGCCTGACAGAGTTGCTTCACCGTCTCCGTCGTGTTTGGTGGAGAGTTGGGCGAGGCACGGTGAAGACTGCTAACATAAATAACTTAAAAACCATTTGCCTCTTTAATCGTACTTACACTTAGCATAAGTGCCCTAACCCCGGGTAATGTTAGCGTCAAACCTCTAACCCTGGGTCGTGTTAGCTCACCGCTAGCCCCATTAAAGCTACACAATGGACTGGAAATGTCTGGCATTCAGGTTAGGAGGGCGGTGGATGGAATGCTACCGCTAGCAGTGCGACGTCAGGGAGAGAGCTCTTCTTCACCACTGTGTCGTCAGAGAATACAACTGGAAGCAACGAGCCAGACGTCTCGAGAATGAAAAGTATCCATAATAATAAACGGAAAATAAAGAAGTCTTAACTCCTGCTCTGTTTAAATCTGATAATTTGTCATGTATCAATGTATATGACATTTAGAAATAAATTAGTGTATGTTTTTAACTTTTCATACCGTTGACATCAACAGGAAAACACATGATGCAAATGCAAGAAATTGCATTATGTGCATCTTAACCCTTTTAAAATTCACTGTTTTGATGACATCTGTACATCATTTTAAACGCATTCCCTTGGCTTTAATTTTTCAGGGAGGCAGGGTTAACAAACCAAAGTTGGCTCTCAACAAATGACCAGCCGGTCTGGCATTAGGCGAGAGGAGTGAATATTGAGTCTCTTATCTTCCCTACCAATCCAAGAGGCCATTATGTTGATTTCCCACACAACAATGGCCAGTAAAGCCTCATGAAGCCTGGAGAATTAGGAGACACAAGATATGAGCTGTCGGTGTCAGTCGTTAAGTATTGAGGGCAAGATGTTGTGAGTGTGTCTCTGTGTGTGTGTGTGTGTATTGTTGACAGTTTGAGCTAAGTAAGAAGGTGCATAAGAACACACATGTGTGTTTTTGTGTGTGAGGAGTTTGTATCGGTGTATCTCTTCTGTGTATCTCTTCTTCCAGACCAAAGAATAAACACTCGCCATTGTCAAAAGCCAAGCCTGAGCTAATTAATCAACAAGTGAAAGAGTGAAAGGATGAACAAGAATGAAGGGCTATTATTTTAAATTTGTGCATATAAAGAAACAATTAATGACGTGCATTCATGCAGAGGCTCTCTATGCACACACAACAAGAAGATAAACACGTAGGAACCGAAGGTGAACGTTAATGTATGGGGACAGTGGTGGGGTTTCTGCGGGCCACACAGCATGTAGTTCACAGATCACGTCCACTGTCGCTACAATAGCCACACCCCACCTGTCTGCGGAGCAGAGGCACTTAGCTGGGTTATCTCTGAGACAATGGGCTGGGTGTAATTGGCTACGTTAGCCCCCTG
>OLKM01001417.1:7500-12500 GCA_900291075.1 Melanogrammus aeglefinus | reverse complement strand
GTATCAGAAATGGATCCATGTCTGTCCAGATCCTTTTACGTCACACTCTTACGCTCCCGTGGTGTCACCCTAAAGGTAATTCCAGTTGTGGTTCGAGTGTTTTATTTATTTTATTTGATCTAATCAGAGTATTTACTATTTTTTTTTTTAGCTGAGGTCCATCTATTGACAATAATATTATTATTATGATTCACCTTTTGTGTATTGTACACAGGCTCTTCTGTGGAAGTAAAAGGTACTGATCCTCAGTGTTGAGTTTTCCAGACGGCGTCCTCAGCCTCGCGGGCCGCGACACAGCAGGACGAGTGATGCTCGTGGGATCTTCACCCGGGAGCGGGAAGAGAACACAAAGGTAAGTACTAAGGTAAGGTGATTTCCATCCCGAACCCCCAACCCTTATTAATAATGACGAAATAATAATAATTATTATTATTGTAGTTATTATTATGGTTATGACAATAATCTGATAATGATAGTAATCATAAGCATAGGCCTACACATGAATTACAGCTGTGTGAATTTGTCATGCGTGATGTGGATTTAAATCATTTAGTATTTAGCCTTTTGACAGGCCTCGTTGCCAATCATTAATTAATAATGAGTTTCTTGAAATACTGTTGTATTAAAAATGAAGTACATCGGTTGTTATACTTTTAAATTGTATTGATACTTTGTAAATATTGCAGCGAATTAGGCTTGTGTTTTCTGAATTAGTTCTTCTGAACTATGACTTCAAGACATAATTCTTATTGGCCTAATTTGAAATCGTTATTCAAATGTAACTTTACTTTGATAGGCCAATAGCCTCATACATAAATAGTGCTCAGTATTAACTATTTATTTCCGTTTCTGTTTCTCTTTGTGTTTAAAAGGCTTTCGGATAAATATGCGACTCTTTTTAATTAAAATTATTATTTCGGCTCTTGCTTTCTTTAAAGTTCAAATGAATTACATGTATTGTATTAGATACAATTTATACCCATAATTCAATCGAATATATGTTTTGGTTCATACCCATCCACACTGCCATATAGCCTAGTGTTGTTTATTATGTTTTACGTCTGCAGGCCGGAGCATTTCCATCTAACACATATGGTGTAGGCCTACCAATTACATTTTAAATCAAATAAACCAAATTTAAAATAGAGTAGGCCTAGTGACTAAGATTAATAGCAGCAATTAGATGAAGTAGCCTACAAACAATTTCTTTGATAATGCGAGGATAATCATCTTCATCAGCAAATTGCCGAAATAAAGGCCATATATTTTTGAAGTTGGACTAATCCGTAGACCCACCTCATTTGTAAAAAATAATAATATGTGTTAATAACTATAAGGTTATTGAGCTCAGGCGTGAGGCTGTGGGATGATAAACATATTGCCGCCCGCCCGGTCTTATAACAAAATTACAAAAAGTACAAAGCATCAAACACACAGCCTGCATACACCGGTCATAGTGTGGGTTGTGGGCCGACACGTTTCCGTTAGTTTGTGTTACAAAAGGAGCAACAAAGGCCTTATTTTCATGAAGGTCTACTTCACACTATGCAGTAATAAAGACAAGTTCAATAATAATCCTAGTAATCCGTCCTCTCCATCTCTCTTATGCTGTAGCCCTCCTCCATCCTCCTTCCTGGGCCTTGAGAATGCCCTGATCAGCCAACCGTCTGCCTTCCATCGGGACGTACAGGTCAACTATTGAGTTTGTCTCTGAAGCATCTCTCCACCCACCACTCCACCTCCACCCTTTTTTTTTGTGTGGCCAAAAGCGAACAATAAAGTAGGTTACAAAGCCCTCAACTCGCCATGGAATAAGGGAGCTTTTTTATATCAAGCTCTCTGAACACCCTCCTTCCTTTAAAGGGCTTAACCGCTTTCTGGTCTTAAATAACCTTGTATACAATCTATGTATACAGACTAAGCTCCAACAAGGTGATAATACAGTCGACAAGCACCAAATCCTTCAGTGTTAACATTTAGTCCTTTAATGCAAACACCGGACAGGTTCCATTCCGCACATCAGGTGCCTGGAAATTCCGCGCAATATATGGCGGGCCGAATCTATATAATTACTCTGATCGAATTTACGCACGAACTTTTTTGATGACAAAACGTTGTTTCGGTATAGCGAGACAGACACGCGTATCAATGCCTTCTAGAAGTGAGAAAAAAACACTAACACACACTGTGTACCTCTCCCTCATACAAGCACGTACGGTGCACGAACACACTGACACAAACACAAATGCGCATGGACGGACGCACACGTGAACGCACGCGGGCACGCACAGAAACACACACACACACACACACACACACACACACACACACACACACACACACACACACACACACACACACACACACACACACACACACACACACACACACACACACACACACACACACACACACACACACACACACACACACCTAGAAAACCAGGTATAGCTCTCCTTCTGAACTCCCTCCTCTTGAGCTCTGATCCCGCGGCGTTTGAAGCTCAGCCGAACGGGAACACGCCCAAACACCCGGCCCCGTGGCTCCCACAGGCCGCTGGGAATCCCGCACATCAAAGCCACAAAGGGCCACACACACAAGTGGCGTCCACGGGGCCCTGAAGTGCTCTTCATATTGGGTATCCTTCATACGGTGAGGCCCCTGAATGGAAGAGGCTCGGCGGATCCTACGCCCGCACGCCCGCACGCCCGCCACACACACACACACACACAGACACACCACACACACACACACACACACACACACACACACACACACACACACACACACACACACACACACCACACACACACACACACACACACACACACCACACACACACACACACACACACACACACACATTCTAGTATATACCTTCTTAGGACCACCACACAAATGCCTATACCTTTTTAGGACCACACTTTCTAGGCACACAGACACACACACAAACACACACACACACACACACACACACACACACACACACACACACACACACACACACACACACACACACACACACACACACACACACACACACACACACACACACACACACACACACACACACACACACACACAATTAATACAAAAAAATCGTGTTAATTTATGTGTCACTGATAATGATGGTTTACCCAACCTATGCCACCTTAAATCTCAGAGCCTTGGTAATATCCACTCACTTTACAACCAAACACATTTCAAAATACTATTGTGAAATGACAAAAATCCGCCATTATGCAATTTTACACTCTTCTTTCAGAATCGAAAGATCCCTCCTGAACCAACCAACCTACCCTGAGTCATCTATATAGAATACCTCCAGCAAAATGAGGATGCTGTAGTTCCCCAACCACTGTAAGACTTTGAGCATCAAATACCATTTTAATTATTTATCAGGCTCAACAGTTCAATAGACGTCTCTATTGTGTTTTTATCAATTTTGCCGAGAAGAAGGAGTGGGGGAGAAGGGCAGGTGGGGGCCAAAAAAAAGCAATTTCCTGATGTTCCTGGAGCAGTTGAAGTCCTCACCTCCTCTCGTGCAAGAGAGAGAGAGAGAGAGAGAGAGAGAGAGAGAGAGAGAGAGAGAGAGAGAGAGAGAGAGAGAGAGAGAGAGAGAGAGAGAGAGAGAGAGAGAGAGAGAGAGAGAGAGAGAGAGAGAGAGAGAGAGAGAGAGAGAGAGAGAGAGAGAGAGAGAGAGAGAGAGAGAGAGAGAGAGGCTGTTTTCACTGGGCCGCGGTGCCGCTCGGCACTGCTGTTTCGTGATAATGATAAGACTCCCAAATCCCTGTGTAGATTTGACCTTTGCCTCCTCTATTTTTAAACTGTCCTGTGTGTTATAAGTTGCGATCTTACTGGTGCGGCCGGGATTAGGTATGTGTTTGGGCAGAGGGGACGCTGGGAACTCCTGGTGTTTAGTTTGGGCCTCTCTGCCTCCCTCCACATCCCCACCCAACAAACACACATACTCACACACACACACACACACACACACACACACACACACACACACACACACACACACACACACACACACACACACACACCACACACACACACACACACCACACACACACACACACACACACACACACACACACACACACACACACACACACACACACACACACACACACACACACACACACACACACACACACACACACACGCGATACGGATAACCATCTGCCAGCGAGTCCAGCTTGATCTGATAGTCCAAAATCATTATACTGTTTTTGTTTTAAAGTGCTTAAATAACCGGGAGAAACCTTTGGAGAGGCCCAAAACAGAAACAAAGACCGCCTAATGCCCGGCCATCGGTGTTATTGTGTTTCCAAACCTCTGCTGCACGCAACTGTGTAACGCTTTGATCTTTTGAACCATGTTAAGATTAGGATAAGTGTTAAATCAATTCACTGTATAACGTTTACTGGTTGAACGACAATGACTATTTCTTCAAAAGTTTAAAAAAAATGTAAACGTAGAACTCACAAAACAACTATTCACGAATAGCGCCATCATCTCATTCCAGTCTCCCTTTTGGTGATTTAAATCTTGAACCGTTTAAACTGCAACCAAACTCAGTGCAGCCCCCTCATAAGACCAGAACTACCCGGAGCGGCGTGGTGCGTCTAAAGGGGCCGCGCGATCTGTCTTTTGCTTACTCTCTTTACGAAGACGAACGGGCCGAGCAGCAGACAGCTAATGGGGTTGGCTCTCTGATTAATTGTGATAAACGGCTGCTCATTCATAACCCACTGAGCGCAGTGGGCTCTGCACGCTGTCAAGCAGCTGCGCAGTGCAGAGACAGTTGGGCTGGGGAGAGACAGGGGGAGAAAGGGGAGCTGGGGGTGGGGCAGGCGGCCTGCTGCCCTCTGTTGGCTGCCCGGGAAACCCAGGGAGGACCATGGGGGGGGAAGACAAATGTGAGTGCGATATGAACTTTCTGTTACACGCTCGTTTATACATGGGAATACCGTTCAGTACGCAAACACACAC
>OLKM01001417.1:0-5000 GCA_900291075.1 Melanogrammus aeglefinus | reverse complement strand
CCTGGCATGCCAGCGCTGAGGGGCGAGATTCCTCTATTGTGTAAGCAGTGGAGGAGAGGGTGAGCTGCTTTCCCACGGGACGCAAACAGTGGCACCAGCAGCCCCTCTAATAAACACAAAGTACTTAGCCTCAGCGTGTCTTTATTAGATAGAGCAGATAGAACCATTCCCCCACTGAGACTTTATCGCTCGCTCTCTCTCTCTTTCTCTCTCATTCACTGTCCTCCCACTTTGTCGTCCCTTTCTCCCTCTCTCCTTATCCCACTCTCCCACTCATGTCTCAGGACTTATCCTGGTGCTCCCTCTGTCTCCCTCTGTCTCCCTCTGTCTCCCTCTCCTCTCTTTCTCTCTGTCTCTGACTCTCTCTCTCTCTCTCTCTCTCTCTCTCTCTCTCTCTCTCTCTCTCTCTCTCTCTCTCTCTCTCTCTCTCTCTCTCTCTCTCTCTCTCTCTCTCTCTCTCTCTCTCTCTCTCTCTCTCTCTCTCTCTCTCTCTCTCTCTCTCTCTCTCTCTCTCTCTCTCTCTCTCTCTCTCTCTCTCTCTCTCTCTCTCTCTCTAATTCTCTACAATAATTACATTATGACATAGGATGACTGGCACATATATGGTACACCAATTGAATAGTTACACAAATAATTGTGTACACACACACACACACACACACACACACACACACACACACACACACACACACACACACACACACACACACACACACACACACACACACACACACACACACACACACACACACGCACATATATACAATTATGCTATACACACATGGAATGATGATACACACTGTACAAGAAAGCATATTTAAACATAAATATTTATAAATGTATGGTCCATCAATAGAAAATCCTACACAAACAATTGTGCACATGAACACACAAACACAAACACACACACACACAAACACACAAACACACACACACACACACACACACACACACACACACACACACACACACACACACACACACACACACACACACACACACACACACACACACACACACACACACACACACACACACACACAGACACACACACACACACACACACAATTCTGAGGTGGGTCTGGACAGTGTCAGGCAACACTTCAAAGTGCAGGACAACACATTTACCAGCCATATTAGGCCCACATCAAAGCCTCCCGCAGGACCCCAGAGGCCCTCCTCTCCTGGTGGTGGAGCCCTGCAGAGGGCCGGCGGACGGGACAGACACTACCTGCCCCGGCGGACCGGGAGGAGAGGAACTCAAGTGCTGGGGGGCCGACCTTTGACCTATTTACTGCTCGTGGCCCGTATTGTTCAGGACGATTGTTCCAACTGATTCTCCTCCAGCGGGGTCTGGTTCGCGAGGGTCTGTCGGCGTCCCAAACGTTTAAGTGCAGCGGTATTAATGGGGGAAATGGATGTGGTTGAATCAATGATTGCGATTGGATAGAATCAGTGCAGGGGATCATGTGACCTTCCTGTTGTGTTGTAACCCCGCTAATGCGGTTCCACCATGTGTACATATACATATAAAAATATATTATATGTCATTATAATACTTTTTTTTGGGAGGGGGAGGGGTTCTGGAACGTTCATAAGAAAATATTTTCTCAGACACCGGTAAGACCCGAAAGAAAAGCCCTGTCTGCTCATTTATTATTAATTTCATATGTCCTTGTTGTCTGCCTCTGTTTTGTTGATACAGTCTTTTTTCTGAAGAGAGTATTCCGTTTCAAGGCAATTGCTATTTTTCCTCTCTTCTGGAGATAATCTCCCGTTGAAACGCTCTTCAAAGAGGCCGGGAGAGCCCTGCTTAGCTCGTGTTGCCTTAGCTTGCTCTCTGCCTCAGTTCTCACACACCACACACTCCTGCTGAAACACTGGCTGCTGTATCATTAAATCGAACCCACCACCCATACACATACACATACACACACACATACACACACATGCATACGTGAACATGCACATGCATGCACACACACACAAACACACACACACACACACACACACACACACACACACACACACACACACACACACACACACACACACACACACACACACACACACACACACACACACACACACACACACACACACACACACACACACACACACACACACACACACACACACACACACACACACACACACACACACACACACACACACACACATACACACAAACACAAGCAAATGCATATACAGTCACAAACACACACACACACACACACACACACACACACACACACACACACACACACACACACACACACACACACACACACACACACACACACACACACATTCACGCAGACACACATCCATACGCATCATGCAGACACACTCATAGGAGTTTTAAACTGTAGTCATGGCAGCACCCAAATAAATATGAAGAGGCCATTACGCAGGGCCGCTTGTTGACAAAGCACCAAAATCTGTCTTTTTGACAACTGCAGTGTTCCTGTGTAAACATAGTGGCACCTACAGTGACGGATAGAGACTGGCGGCTTTGTATCTGCTCCTTTCCCCCAGCCCTGAATAAGAAAGCAAATAGTTGGGTTCATTCAAAAGAACGAAAAACTAGAACAGAAGATATCTTCAAATTTTAATTTCACGGCTACGGCGGGTATCAAGGCTACTCCGGTGAACTAAAGTGTTTGTCTGGTTTAACGACATTACAATACATTACTCTGCAGAAATGACTGTTTATTGTCATAATATAGTCAACTACTGTTATGTTGTGTGTTTGACGTACAAATAACTTGAACTCCACTATGCTATACTGTTAGCATTGTTGCAAACATATTTATTTTTCAATAAAGTTATGAAGCAGTGGGATAATAAATCTGTTGTGTTATTGGTGAGCTCATATCGTTAATAATTCTCTAGAGGAAACTACATTATTATCATTAATATTAATATTTTTTTCTATTTTCCCCTGCCCTTCCCACAATGCATCCTGCAAACTGTGGACCAAAATATGTTCATTTTTTTACATATCATGAAATCTATTCTTCCAGAGTAACAACATTAAAATACCAGGGAAGAGGAGTTCAATAAACATGCAGGGTGAGTGTTTAATTGGCCCGTCTTCAGGACTCTACGCTACGGCCCCGCTGAGGGATCAATCCTACACTGTTCATCACACCTATCACAGGGAACACAGCAAATTACCCACAATTCACTGCCAAGATTGAGGTACAATCACGGGTTTTGGGGGCTGACTCTGAGGCAAAATATGAGGCCTCAACCTTCCACATGTGGCTTAAGAGGAAGAAGGATTACGGTAGAAGGTATTGGTCTGTCTTTGCTTTTTTATTTATTTATTTGTTTGTTTGTTTGTTTGTTTGTTTATTTAGCAGGGACAATGCACAGCTCATTAGCAGTACCAGAGTTAGCTATAGGCTCATTTTCATCTGTAGTCCCTGGGCAGGAAACGGAGGATAACATCTCTGTCAAAAGGGAAAGAAGTATAACAACAATAACACACAATTTTACAACAGTAAAACACAACAACACAATACGAACAATAAAATCACAACATTAGCACACCACAACAACAACAACAACAACAACAACAGCAACAACAGCACAACAAGAAAACAGGACGTCACAACATTAAGATAACAGTCTATGATGGGTACGACCCAACGTTCTGTTCTACAATGCATCTCTTTTCTTATCCTTCTGGCTGTTTCTCTGTCTTAACATCTGTCCTCGTCCCTTTTATAACACGTAATGGAGGTAATGTAACTATATTATTAAATATGAACTTAAAACAATCGTTCAGTAGGATAAGATTTATATAAAATATGATTCAAAAATATTTAGACAAAGACAATAGTAATGAATGAATGAGGTCTGTAACGCAATGTTTTTATAGCAATGTCAAATGTGTGTTTTGTGTGTGTGTGTGTGTGTGTGTGTGTGTGTGTGTGTGTGTGTGTGTACGCATGTGTGCATGTGTGTGTGTGTTTGTGAGTGTGTGTGCATTTATGCGTGTGTGTGCGTGTGTGTATGTGTGCATGTGTGTGTGTGTGTGTGTGCATGTGTGTGTGTGTGTGTGCATGTGTGTGTGTGTGTGTGTGTGTGCATGTGTGTGTGCATGTGTGTGTGTGTGTGTGTGTGTGTGCATGTGTGCGTGTGTGTGTGTGTGTGTGAGTGTGTGTACAGAATGACTCATATAAAGGCGTTCTCGTTGCAAGGTAAACCCTGCAGAGAGATACCAATTCATCAGGCAGGCGTGTGTGTGTGTGTGTTGTCTTTGTTCAGGGAGAGGGGGGGGGGGGGGGAGAAGAAGAGAGAAACGCCCATGGTGTTTCTTTAAGCCGCGTTTCGGCCTGCTCTCCAAAGTCCTGCTCCGCAGCGGACCGTCCGGCCCCTTGGCCAGGGCCCAGGGCAGGAGGGGACAGCCCAATCCCTGCAGGATTAACACTAGTCCCCTAATGGAGCCCGAGGTGGAGGGACGAGCACACAGCTAATAGAATGCAAAGATCCCATCTTAAGCTCCGGGTACTTAGCAGGGATGGACCCGCGCGGCTCCCACTTCTGTTCTCCCTCCTTCTCTTCTTCTTCTTCTTCTTCTTCTTCTTCTTCTTCTTCTTCTTCTTCTTCTTCTTCTTCTTCTTCTTCTTCTTCTCCTTCTTCTTCTTCTTCTTCTTCTTCTTCTCCTTCTCCTCCTTCTCCTTCTCCTTCTCCTTCTTCTTCTTCTTCTTCTTCTTCTCCTTCTTCTTCTTCTTCTTCTTCTTCTTCTCCTTCTTCCTTCTTTCTTCTTCTTCTTCTTCTTCTCTCTCTTCTCCTTCTTCTTCCTTCTTCTCCTTCTTCTTTCTTCTTCTTCTTCTTCTTCTTTCTTCTTCTTCTTCTTCTTCTTCTTCTCCGTCTCTTTCTTCTTTCTTCTTTCTTCTTCTCTCTTCTTCTTCTCGCTTTCTTCTCTTTCTTCTTCTTCTTCTCTTCTGTCTTTCTTCTTTCTTTCTTCTGTCTTCTTTTTTCTTCTT
>OLKM01001416.1:98973-137774 GCA_900291075.1 Melanogrammus aeglefinus | reverse complement strand
TGATGAGGCATCAGACATCAAGTCATTTTAGCCTGAATACATAGGTAAAAAGCACCAGAGCAGGTTGCTAGTACCATGGACAGTATCAGAACGATAACCTGTTGAACTAAATGGATGTGGTAGGCTACATCACGGGATGCATCTGCAGACCACCGCCACATAAATAGGTACGGATCTTTTGTGTTTTTTGTATTCAAGTGGTCGGCTGTTTTAACTTGCAATTGAGGAGTCTCTTGTTGACACAAAGGGACTTTTGGTCATTCTTGCTTTGCTTGAATTCTGGAATAATTGTGGGAAGTGTATGAGTTTTGGTGAGAATGCCTGATGTAGGCTAGTTTTGATGGAACGCGTGTTATGAATTGAAAACAGCCAGTTTATGATGTGGTACAGCGTTCAGCTGTGCAACAAATATCTTTTTCTTTTTCCATCTTGATGACTTTTGTAGTGCTGTGTGTAGCCACACGTATGGCCGTTCTGAACTTAAACATGCAGTTAATTTATTTTCCTAGCTCCTCTTGTTTATGTTGTTAGCTTAGCCATATCATATCACGTTGTTGTCAACATTGGATAGGCCTACATGGAGCAGAACATAGTGGGTCATAGGGGTTGCATGACTTCAGATTTTTTAAAGTCGACTCTAATGTGATGAAAGTTGAGTCGACGTCGACTAGTCGCTGATGACGTCATTCATATTTTTTCCGTCATAAACAAAATTACAGGAGGAGGGAATGTTTCGCAACAATCTGTATTAATTGACAACAGCATGCATAGAAGTCAGAAATCACACATAAACATCAATATCAACAAGAAGCTGTAAATCAGCTTTAACATTAATTTAACATGCCTATTTATGGCCGGCTCAGACTACATGATTCGCAGACATTCCTCCACGATTTAACATGTCACACTATACGATCCCAGAGCCAGGAAATTGGGCGTCGTCTCGTCGGAAGACTGGCCACACTACACGATTCTAGGGTGCGATGCTCTTTACTTTGTATCATTCACGTTTACAAGATATTTAGAAAATCAAAGGTTTAGAACTGACATAAATGTTTTTTACATTTTTGTCATAAAGGTTCCAGTAGTTTTTATATCTGCTCAATGCAGCAACTCCTGACAGTAGTTGCGTTGCGAGTGACATGAGCGATGTAAATATACTGCCGCATTTCAACCAAAGTTGTCTCCATTATGTTGTTCCATTTTCTCTCGTTTTCTTCATTAGCATTCTTCTTCTTGCTATTGATCGCATTCATTTTTTGTAGTAGTTACTGTGTACTAAGCGTAGCGCAGTGAATTCAGTTGGTAAACACTGAGCTCCAGCTGTTCGTAGGGTTCCCTCACGCAACTGGGGGCATGGTTCCCTCATGATGGCTACGTCATGCGATTCCCCAAAAAATTCTGACATGCTAAACTTTTCGTCGTGGGGCTTTCGAACGTCGCAGACGAAAACGTAGCAGATCGCAAGCATGTCACATTACAAGACCTCGTCTCGTCGCCGACCTGTCAAAATCGTGTACGATTCGCAAATTTGTCTGCGACGAAAGAATCGGGGCAAAATCGGGCTGAAATCGTGTAGTCTGAGCCGGCCAGGCTATACTTCTCCCACATCAGTGCAATAAAAATACTGTAAACAAGGGAGGAAAACAACGCAGGCATGGACCTGCAAGTCTATTCATCACCATCAAAGTCCTGCTCAGGCACAGCTCCTGTTTTTCGATCCTGGTTTGCGTGTAAAAACACAAGGGCATCAGCCAGAGAAAAAATCCTCTCGCTCGGCGTGCTGGTGGCTGGAATGGCCGGGTAACGCTTGCCCAATTTAGCCAAACGGGAGAATCTGTCCTCATTCTCGGCCCACCACTGCAGCGGGTTTTGCATGGTGGGAATTTGCGGTGTTTGAAAATAATCACGGACCTCTTCCTCTGCAATCTATAACCCTTGACTAGTCGACGTCACACGCAAAACGTCACTGTAGCTCTTAAAGTCGACGAGTCGACTAGTCGATTAGTCGATGCAACCCCTAGTGGGTCATATGTCCGATGCTTTTTGGAAACGTTTTCTTCATAAAACCTGCCAGACAGATTTTGTATACATTTTATTCCTTAGTAAATAGGGTATGCCGTCTTTCAGAACCTTTCATTACTGGCGGCACTAAAGAGAGAAAAAAAGAGTCTATCCTCATTGTACCCAGCACTTCTGAAAATGTACTTCCGAATGCGTCTCTGTCCCCAGCATATTTCAAACCAAACTGACGCCCATGTACCCTGCGATAGAAAATTACTAGGCGTGACGGGAGTGTTCAGTAGTAGTGATGGGACGATGCAGTTTTCTAACGCCTCAAAGGTTTTTCATTCAATGGCTCCTAGGAATAGTTGGAAGACTAATAAATGCATATCATTCAAGAATTTGGCATTTACAAAACATGTTCATTGTTTTAAATGTTATTGTATTAATGGGGAGGAAAACAATACAGTACCTTCCAGAAGCTTCATAGAACTGGCTTGTGTGCCCCTTGATGCTGTTATATTTGAATAGAAAATCCACTGGGTCACTCTATCATTTCATGTTTTGGTTCATTAAATCAATTCACACCTTCAAAACTCACAAATGAGCAAAATCCTCAGTCCCGTATTTTGTTTTATATTCATATTTCAAACAGCGTCTGAAGAACATTAGATATTTTGTATTACGTGAAGTCGTGTGAAAATCTAATTGCCAAACCATTTCCCAGGGTGGACTTTTACATATTTAATGTGGTTCTACATCATCTGATGTAATCAAACAGGGTGTGCTTTAGACTGCTACTCTTTTCTCTAGCCTATATACAGCTCTTTCATCTTTCCCGGGCCATGTCATTCTCTCTCTCTCTCTCTCTCTCTCTCTCTCTCTCTCTCTCTCTCTCTCTCTCTCTCTCTCTCTCTCTCTCTCTCTCTCTCTCTCTCTCTCTCTCTCTCTCTCAATCCCACACAGACAGACACACACACACACACACACACACACACACACACACACACACGCACACGCACACACACACACTTATGGACAATTTGTTAGGGCATTAAACAGCTATTAGGGCTGTCTTAAAAAAAAAAAAATTCAATCCTCAGCCATTGAGTTGAAAGCTTTCTGCCTGGCAGTTGAAACAAATGAAAATCACCTGGACGGATGCAGGGAAAAACCCAGCTCTGTGGAGCTCCAAATAATAGCTAAAGGGTTGATTAGACATTAGCAGCCCTGTTTTGTGATTATCTAAATTCATGAAGAAAGTGAGCAGAAGCACTTCTCCTCTGCTGGATCGATATGGAGATGAAGTTGCTTTTGACCCAGACCCAGCCGAACTTTACAGCCAAAACATGTTGCCAAAAACACTTGAAGAGACCATTGCATAGCTCAAAAGATAGCCAAAGCAGGTCTCGCACTGATGAAGGTTTAGAGCCTAAATGTCAGCCATTTTCTCAACGTACAAACATATTTGAGGTCCTTTTTCTTTTCTTGAAGGCCAAAGGTTCCTAGTTTCTGGAGGGCAAAGCACATATTCTTTAGCACATTCTTTCTTTGCATGCTTGTTGTTGCAGTTCAGTTTGTGTGCTGTGCGTGTGCTTGCTTGTGTGTTTGTGCTTGTGTGTGTGTGTGTGGGTTTGTGTGTGTGTGTTTGTGTGTGTGTGTGTGTGTGTGTGTGTGTGTGTGTATGTGTGTGTGTGTAAGTATGTGTGTGTGCTTGCAGGTGTGCATGTGCGTGTTTATGTGTTGGTGTTTGTGTCAGCAGGAGCAGGGTGTGAGTGTGTGAGTGCGACACAGTGGAGACTGCTCAGGATATGCTAACATGCCATCTCTTGGATATAGCCTCTAGGCAAAAGTACTCAGCCTGCATCGACACCATTTAATAATGTATCACTCTGGCCACACAGCACACTTTCAGCGCGGAACAATGTCCTCATTGGCTTCTCACACACACACACACACACACACACACACACACACACACACACACACACACACACACACACACACACACACACACACACACACACACACACACGCACACATGCAAACATATGATGTGTTTGGCGTGTTATGGGTTTAAAGAAGCTGAAGTTTATGTGGTGGGAGAGGGGGGAGGGATACCCTTAGGGAAGAGAAATTGAGCAGAGACAAGATTGGAAATGCTGTGGCCACATCCTCCTGTCTATCCATAATTGATGATCAATTTACAATCACTAAATTAGATATGCTGAGGTGCAGTGAGGTAGTGTGTATGGTGTGGGTATGTGTGTGTGCCACTGTGGATATGAGTGTGTACGTGTGTGTGTGTGTTCGGGGGTGGGGATTAAGAAGTGGGGGTTTCTGGCCCGTTATCTGGGAGGTCTGGGGATAGATACTTACTGTACTGGATTGGATCCAGGGCCTGGAAGGCATAGTGGGCGGGGCACAGAGAGAGAGAGAGAGAGAGAGAGAGAGAGAGAGAGAGAGAGAGAGAGAGAGAGAGAGAGAGATGATTGGATCCAGGGCCTGAGAAGAGATGAGGGGAGAGAGGGAGAGAGAGAGAGAGAGAGAGAGAGAGAGAGAGAGAGAGAGAGAGAGAGAGAGATTCGTACCTCAGGGGTAAACTATTGGTTTAGAGGTGAGGTTCCTCTGGTCTCCTATTGACTGTAGCTGAATGACATCTGAGGGCATCAGCTCCGAGGGGACAGTACCGTCAACACCGCCTCCCCACTTATTACCGTCACCAGCACACCTTCACAGGGGTGAAAGGAGAAGGGGATGTCGGCTATAATGGCTTTCGTCAAAGATGCTTATAATGGCTTTCGCCAAGACACGAACACTCACACACACACTTTTACGAGTTTAGTGTGTAAATAAATGTCTAAATTGCTCATCAATTATAGATGTGGCCACATTTCCAATAGCCTTATCATTCCTGCCCATATTGATATATATTTTATTGATTTGCACCCATGCTAAACTGTAATCTTCTGAGCTTCTCTCTCTTGGCAGCCAATGTCTCTCTTTGCTGTCTCTCTCTCGCCCTCTCTCCTTCGTTTTTCCCCTCTCATCCTCTCTCTCTCAGACTCTGTTCCTATCTCTCTCTCTCAGCTTCTCTGCCTCTCCCACACTCTCCTTCCCTCTCTCTCCTCCTCTCATTCTCAATATCTCTCTATCTCCCACAAATCACTCCCTATCCCAGCACCATAAATTGCCCATGCATTATGGATAACCATTCTATAAATGGAGGAGGTGGGGCCGAACCAGGGGCCCAGCAGCAGGGGCCGTGCTCACACACTGCAGCTGACAATCAGCACAGAGCTAAGATTGGTCAGTTTCTGACAGGCTGTCCCACACTGTCCTCTGTGCCACGCGCCACGTGGGCCTTCCGCCTTGTTGGACTGACCATGACACCGTAAGAGAGGAAGGGAGACGTGGATCACTACCTAATGCTGTGGAACGCAGGGCTCAGGGAGGCAGGGGAGGGCTGGTAGATGGAGATCGATGTGATGCAGATGTTCAGCTCTATCCAGATGCTGAGGGAACAGGGTGAAGGGAAGAAGGAGTGGAAAAAAATCATCCTAGACGGAAGGACGAAGAAAGATAAACAAAATCCATAATAAATAAGTAGGGATCAGATCGAAGTAGATGTATTGTGGGAAATGTTGAGTTCAATCTGTGGTTCAAGCTTAAACACTGAAATGTCCTTAAGCATGTCACCCCAATTCTCACAGAGAGCTGGAGGTCACCGTGCCTGGTTGAAACCCTGAAAGTTGTGTGAATGTGTGTGTGCATGGTCAAACGCGGCAAACAAACCAAATCAAATTAAATCTTAAAACAGGCTGATGAAAAACTAGATTGTATGCTTTTTCATATAAATGTGTTCATGTTTACTCTATGAACTTTATCCAATTCCATATAATTTAGTTAGGAGGAAAAAACAGACAGGAGAATACTTTCATTCTGTATGATCTAACACTATAAGCATGGATAAGCATCTGGGCATGTGCACTATTGAGAGCAGGCTCCTGCTTTGACCTATCCACAACAAAAGGTTACCGCCTCTCCACTTCAACCAACAGATTTCTGCCATTTTGGCATTGTGATTGTGTAGCGACTGTGCATTGATTGTGTATTGATTGTTTGTGCATTGATCGTGTAGTCATTTTTTGTGCATTGATCATGTAGTGATTGTTTGTGCATTGTAGTGACAGGGCCATGAGAGAAGAGAGACTGAAGCAGATGGTTTGCTTAAACACTGACAAGCATATGTGTTCTATCAGCTGAGGATATACCAAATTATATTGCTTAGCCTCAATGTGGGCCAATCAGAAACAGTGATTGTCTGTCACGGTTAGCGGGTGTCAGGCAGGCAGGCAGGACCCAAACGCAGACAGTTGAGGTAAAAGGATAATTTATTAACTGAAAGGCCAAGGAAAACGGAGAATACGGGTAACGCGGGTAACAAAGGGAACACCGGGAACAGAGGTAACACACGGGACACAACTCACCACAAACTACAATGATCCAACCAGGAAGAAAGGAAAGACAAGGGCTTAAATACCAAACACACAGGGCACGCAACAAGTAACAGCTGAAACACATTAGGGGAGGGAGCAGTAATCACACAGGAGGGAAACCTGACATGGGGAGAAACAAGACAGATACCAAAGTAAAACGAGACCATGACAGTACCCCCCCCCCCCTCAAGGGACGACTACCAGGCGACCCACGACATGCAAAATACAAGGAAAGTCAAATCCGAATAGAGTGGGTGGAGGGCTTGAGGCCTGCCACGGCGAAGACCCACAGGTGGCCGGCATCGGCGAAGACGAGGTAGAGGGCGGGCCCCTTCTGGAAGGTGGAACCCCTCGGGAAGGCAAGGTGTAGGGCGGGCCCCTTCTGGAGGGTTTAGAAGGCGGCACCCCTCTGGAAGGCGAGGTAGAGGGCGGGCCCCTTCTGGAAGGCGAGGTAGAGGGCGGGCCCCTTCTGGAAGGTTTAGAAGGCGGCACCCCTCTGGAAGGCAAGGTAGAGGGCAGGCCCCTTCTGGAGGGTTTAGAAGGCGGCACCCCTCTGGAAGGCGGGGTAGAGGGCGGGCCTCTTCAGGAAGGTTTAGAAGGCGGGACCCCTCTGGAAGGCGAGATAGAGAGCGGCCCGGGACCCGGAAGCGTTAATTGGGAACTCGGGACTGGACTCCAGGGTTGGGACCCGGACTGCTTCAGGGGACACTGGGAAACATGGGAATTCCGGGGCTGGGACCCGGACTGCTTCAGGGGACACAGGGAAACATGGGAATTCCAGGGCTGGGACCTGGACTGCTCCAGGGGAAGTGGGAGACTCAGGAAACACCGGGGCTGGGACCTGGACTGCTTCAGGGGAAACGGGGGACAAGCAGAGGCCTGCAGTGGCGAAGACGAGGTAGAGGACGGACTCCTTCTGGAAGGTCTGGAAGTTCTGGAAGAGGGGCACCCTCGGGAAGGAGTAGGGTTCAGGAACCGGACAGAGCTCAGGGACCGGAGTCAGTTCAGGGACTGGAGAGAAATGGGAACCGGATGGCACTCCAAACTCACCACCCCCAATCTGATAGTCCGTAAGGCACCGTCCAACCTGGGCCTTGAAGCGCCAGAGCTGCACGTACGCCCCAACACAGCCTCCAACAAAAAGAGCGTCCGCTGGGTCCAATGATGGTCAAATCATTCTGTCACAGTTAGCGGGTGATAGGCAGGCAGGTAGGACCCAAACGCAGAGACGTTGAGGTAAAAGGATAATTTATTAACTGAAAGGCCAAGGAACACAGAGAATACGGGTGACAAAGGGAACACCGGTAACAAACGGGACACAACTCACCCCAAACTACAATGATCCGACCAGGAACAAAGGAAAGGGGAAAGGGAAAAGGGCTTAAATACTAAACACACAGGGCACGCAACGAGTAACAGCTGAAACACATTAGGGGAGGGAGCAGTAATCACACAGGAGGGAAACCTGACATGGGTAGAAACAAGACAGATACCAAAGTAAAACGAGACCATGACATTGTCGTTACGACAGATGGTCTCTGATTACCGTCGTGTGTGTGCCTCTGGTTAAAATGATGAAAAGAAGGCGTAATGACCCTAGCAGTGGCTGACAAGCCAAAGATCTGCTCACCACCTTGACCTTCAGACAGGAGGCCAGCTCTCATTAGCAGGGATAACAAGTGGCAGGACAACCTGCAGCTGGGATGATGCACACTATGCCATTCAATTACAGACGATAAGTACCTGAACAAAGGAGCTTAGTGTGGGTGTAGTTAGTGTGTCATTTGTGTGTGTGTGTGTGTGTGTGTGTGTGTGTGTGTGTGTGTGTGTGTGTGTGTGTGTGTGTGTGTGTGTGTGTGTGTGTGTGTGTGTGTGTGTGTGTGTGTGTGTGTCTGGATCTGCCATAACCAATTGCTAATGTTTGACCACAACTCAAACTAGCGCACGACCTAAACGTCATTGTTCTCAGCCACTCCCTCTGTTCGCTGAATGGACCAGCTAAATTTGGCAGGATAAAACCAGAGAATATACCACAAACCCATCCTCTCGTTACCTCGTCACGTCCACCTGACCTGCGGCTGATAAAATTCCCATCGACGACAAACACACACTAACACACACTGACAAACATGTCGGCATTACAATGACCCTTCCTCCTCCTCCTCCAACTCTATGCTCTCCACCGTAAAGTGCAAGTGAAGACAACTCATTAACACCTTGTTAAACCCTCTAGATATTCCTCCATCACACACTACATCCACTTCCCTAAACCCCAAAATGGTGATCCCTGATGAGGGGATATTGATGAAGCCTCCACAACAGGCTCACTATGGCTCCTCAGATTGTGTTTTTAATCTGGTGCATTGCTGGCTTGTTTGGGCCATGTTCATTCTGAGCAGTCACTGAAGTGCTTAATCTTCCCTTGGAAGATCTTTTATATTCATTCTGTATGTTGTTTGTTATATATACATCTTAATTTTCAGATACCTCCATAGCTCTACAGCAACCCAAGTGGTTGTTTGGAGTAAATATGGCTTCATTGCTACCCTATCAGCCATTACACCAAAATCCCTTGATTTAATATTCTGTCCACTAGACGTTGACTCAGGGCCTCACTTACTTCAAATACCCTGCATACGTGTTCATACAGCCTCATTAGCAACACACACATCTATTATCTATGCCCCAAAGGACGCTGCGGCATGATAGCTATGTTTGTAAGATGTCATACCTTCTGCTATAACCAGTTGAGGAATGTAATTGCTCAATATTTTTGTGATCCATTACCATCCAGTTTTCCAGTCTTTAAATGAGGCCGGCCGCTGCTCAGTTGTAACTTTGTTACGCCTCAGTTTATAGTTTATTTTTATATTTTGACGTGCTATAATGAATGATAGTTATATACAGTGCATCTACTGGGCGAATAAAAGTAAAGGAGCAAAGTCCGTTACAGCAAATAATGATATATTAAGACACAGACATATTGGATCAAAGACCATTACAGCCCATCCAAGAAGGGTCATTGTCATCACACAAAGAAAATGAATGCATACAGATAATAACAATACACAACAATTCAAAATGAATACGTTGGACTCAAACGAATAGAGTGAACATTTCTGTCGTAACGTCTATTCTCAGGAGTAGCAATGCCCCCACGTTATAGTTGGAAAGGTATTTTTAATGTATAACTGATGATTGTCAGTTCACATGTCCCATATTCCTGCTAAACTATAACATGACAACACTCCTCCCCAACTAAGATCGAACATCCCCCAAATGTAAATAAACAGGGAGAACAAAATCTGTTTATTCTAAACACTGTACTTTAACATATACTTGTGGTTTGAACACTGATTACCACTACTAGCACCTGGAAAACATGGCACATGCAACATTAAGCTGGACAAAAAACAACAACAAAACAACCAACAACAACAACAAAACGGTCTAATCAAACATTGAGTCCATCAGGAGTTTTGTGAGCACGCTGTGTTCTGCGCACAACTCCCAGTGACCCGGCTAGCACCACTGAAGAGGGCGCTTTGGGTGGATCTGGAGCCTCATGTACTAAGACTTGCGTGGATTTCATACTGAAACTTGGCGTACGCCAAAACCCAGAAACTGTCTTACGCACAAATAAATTAAGATGTATCAAAGTGTGCGAACGCATGGATCCAAGCACGTTTCTTTTGTACATCTCGATCAACGTGGAATTGAGCGCACATGCCGAGGTGCCAAACTCCTCCCTGTCCACGCCCTCATTTAAATATGCAATTTTATGTAAATAGGCCTCTGGACCTGAGATTCACCTCTTAATCCGATCACCTGGCACCATGAACAGAGGCAAAAACCGAAACTTCACGGAGTCCGAGCTCGAGATTTTGCTCCACGAGGTAGAAATGCGCAAGCATATGCTATTTGGAACCCTGTCAACAGGGATAAATACCAAAACAAAGAGAAGTGAGTGGGAGCGTGTTTGCGAGGCCGTCAATGCAGTGGGGACTCAGCAGCGCACACACTCTGAAATTAAAAAAAAGGGGTCAGACCTCAAGGTGGAGGTGAAGCGGAGGGTTTCTGCCCACCGCTGAAGCGTGACCGCAAAAGGTGGGGGGACGGCAGTGGGGGAACTCTCCCCCTTCGATTTGAGAGTGGCCGCTTTGGTCGGTGACACAGCTCTCACCGGAGTGGTGGGAGCCCATGAAGGGGACACCGATCATCCCCAAGGTAAATATGCTGAAGTCAGCTGTAATTATACTGGTCATCGTAAAGATGCCAGGATATTAAAGACTTTGACTCGTGTTTATTAACTTAAATTTTTTATTTTTGAATAGACAAGCAAGGAGAGGGCACGGACAACCCCTGGCTCCTGGCTATGTGGCGCTCTAGGGCCGGCCGCAGCTCTGCGCACAGCTCCAGTAATACTGGCCTGGGGAAACGAAATCGGCTCATCATGAGCCAATCATCATCATTTGCGAGCAAGTCCTCGCGTTCCCTAAATATACCAACCCAGTCTCACCAAAATGCGTACAGATCGCACGGTTTGCCATGCGTGCAGTACATACGCCAAATGACCATTTCGCGTACATATGATACGCAAAACCCAGCATTAACTACTGTGGAGGGCGGATGCGTAAACATACCACGCATCACTTTATACCCATACCGACGTCACCAGCGATGCAGGCTGCATTGAACTTTACTCAGAATTCAGGAATTTCCGGCTTCCCGATTAAGGAAAAGGTGCAAATAAAATGGTTGTTATAGTCTGAAATTCGGAAGAAAAAATATACGCATCCGCCCTCCACATAGTTAATGCAAGTCTGAAATTCTGTAGTACGTCACAGCCACAATTTGACACCGTTATTTGCGTATCATATGCACGCGTAATGGTCATTTGGCGTATTCACTGCACGCATGTCAAACCGTGCGATCTGTACGCATTTTGGTGAGACTGGGTTTATACGTTCCCTTCGGATTTGACCATTTGCGATGTCCCCTAACAACGCTAACGCTGCCATTTTTAAAACAATTTTCTTCATCCATTGCGCATGCTTTTATATTAGCCACCGATATAATTGCAAGGTGTGTTAATTGCTCATTAGTGTGTCTCTGTTGTGCAAATCACTCTGATGAGTCATTGTTTTCACATTTTTCCCAGTTTCCCAGCGTCACCTCTAAGTGTCGCCAAAGGAACAATCGCTGTAGAAACGTGCGTACGACAGCTCTGGAGCTGGCGTGGGGGCCGCACATTTTTACGGTCATTTCACGTTTTGTACATCTGAACGTGAGCGTGGAAAAGGACGTACGCCACGTTTTTGTGCGTACGCAACCTTAGTACATGAGGCCCCTGGTGTTGGGGTCGCCAGCGGAGTCTCTGTGTCTGTGTGCGATCGTCCAACCTCTGCACCAACCACAGACACCTCTCACTGGCTCCTCCTCTGGTAAAGTCACAGGTGGACATGCACCGAGAGTAGCCTGTCTTCTCATTGGACAGCTAGTGGTGGGTAGAGTACTGAGAATCTATACTCAAGTAATAGTACAATTACTTTCAATTGGGAAACCTACTTGAGTAAGAGTAAAAAGGTACTTTGTTATAAACAGGGGCGGAGTGGGGCACTTGTATTACAAAACTTGTATTACAGTCAACGAAAATAATGTGTTTATTAAAATACTCATTTTAATGAAGACACAATGGAATATGTAATTGAGTAAAGAGTAGAATCCTAAATCAAATATTTACTCGAGTAAGAGTAAAATTACAGACTTAAAAAAGGAACGTGAAAAGTACAAAAAAAATACTTTTTTACTCATTTGCGTTACTTGTAATGCATTACTAGCCACCACTGTTGGATACTCTGTGGAACTGCTCATCTCCAGACCTGCATCATGACGCACATAGTCCTGATGTCTTCGGAACACACACCCATCCGTCAGCTCAACGACATAGGACACAGGACGGACCACTCTGCTTACGGATAACCCTAGGAAGCCATTGCAGATTGGTTTTACTGCTGAAGTTTCCCACATAGACATTGTCACCCAGTTTTAGCTGTCTCTTCCTTGCATGTTCATTGTGACCTTCCTTCTGCTTTTCCTGCTTACTCTCCACTTAAACCTTCATGTCCGGCTGCAGCAGGCCCAATCTTGCCTTGGGCCTATGCCTAATCACTCTGTAGGTTTTTGTGCAGTTGTCTGTGGCATGAGGTGGTAATTGAACTGGAAACGTGACAGCTTAGTGCTCAGAGAGTACTGAGTCATCAAATTCAGGCTCCTTCACTGGCTGAACAGCTCACTCGGCTAGGCCATTCGAGACTGGATGGAAAGGAGCTGTCTGGATGTGATGTTACCATTCTGCTGCGTGAACTAGCTGACCAGCTAACACTGGTGAATGTTGGGCCATTATCAGTGACCAGGGTGTCTGGTATCCTTTGGACTGCAAACACTTGCCTAAGATTGTCTAGATTGAAAGGTGCTGTGATATTGCTCATGGTGTGAGCCTCTATCCACTTGGAATCTGCATCATGATAACTCAAAATATAACCTAGACCAGGGCCGGTCTGGCCACTCCCATGGATGCAGAGGTGCTGGTGGAGACATGTGTTGATTGGACTGACACTGTGAGCATGACCTTATTCTCCAGGTCGAGGTCCATTCTTTGCCACCAAACATAGGACCTTGGTTTTCATCCACAACAGACCTGGATAAGACTCATGTATGGTGAACGACAAGGTTGAGGCACGATGACTCTTTTACCCCACAAAATGCAGCCATTTTGCAAAGTCAGCTCTCTGTTGCATTTGGCATAAGGCCTCAGTTCCTTATTGTCTACAACGCTGGCCCAAAGTGCAACAGGAAAGTCTTCACTCTGGACCGGGTCTCCCTCTGTCCACTGCCTAGCCTGCGATGCCTTAATGCCGTAATCCTGCATCTGTACGTTACTTTAACACCCGTTCTATTTTAGCCAGATGCACCGCCTCAGTCGTCCCTGTTATCGAAATATCATGGTGGGTCTGGATGCCACTCCAAACCTGAGCCGGTTGTACTTCAATAATTCTTTGTGTTAACTGTGACATACTCTTTTGAATGATCATCAAGCAGCAGCTGCTGGGAAGCATGGCTCGTGTCAAGCTTTGTGAACAGTTCACCCCCTGATGTCGCACACAGGACATCGTGACTGGAACGGGTACCCCTCCAGCATGGAGGCCTGGGTCACCCTAAGCTAATAGTCCCCACACATCCTTTTTTTTTTTGCCTTCAAAACTGGAACAATGAGAGCCGCCCACCTTGAAAAATGGACAGGCTCAATGATGCCCAGCCCCTGTATCAGTTCCAGCTCCTAATCGACTCTGTCCTTCATGATATAGGGCACCGCCCTTGGCTTAAAGAAACGTGGTGTGGCTCTTGGGTTGACTCTGAGCTTCACTGTCACTCGCTTCAGTGTGCCCTGCTCGTCCCTGAAAACGTTCCTGTACCGCTGCAGAATGTCCTCCGACGTGGCTACATACTTAATTTCATGCCAGTTGATCCCGATTTTTTGTAGCCAGTCACAGCCTAAAAGACTGCATCATCATCATCATCATTATATGTCTACATCATTCCCATTTAATGACTTTGAGTGAATAATAGATATATATATATGTAAGAATGTAATTCCTATTTGATCTGAAACCTATAAAACTATTTTTATTTTAATTTACACCTCAATGTAGCCTTTGCATGTAGTAAGGTATTTAATATATATTATATATATATATATATATATATATATAATTATATATATATATATATATATATATATATATATATATATATATATATATATATATATGTGTGTGTGTATATGCTTAAATTAAATGTAACATAAAATAAAATTATATAATGTAGCCCTGATTTGATCAATTGCTATCAAAGCTCACTAAAGGTACATTACAGTATGTAGTAGGGTGTATTTGCTTGGGGCTATAGGCTTGTACCTCTTTCACTCACAGACTGACAACCAAAACATGTGTTCAAGCAATAGAGTTAGTCTATAAACTGTGTGCTATTTTGAGTCACTTGGCTGGCATAGCAGACCACAGCCAATTTGTAACAGAAACGCAGCTCAATTCAACATTGGATTGCATGGTTGCCAGCCCATAACAGTAGTGAAATAATTAACAAATCCCACTAGCTATAGATTGACTGCGATCAGTATTTGTGTAGATGAGAGATGGTTTAGTGACAATGTGCATTCTGCAGCAAATTATCTGTACTCTCTCTCTCTCTCTCTCTCTCTCTCTCTCTCTCTCTCTCTCTCTCTCTCTCTCTCTCTCTCTCTCTCTCTCTCTCTCTCTCTCTCTCTCTCTCTCTCTCTCTCTCTCTCTCTCTCTCTCTCTCTCATATATATATATCACCCTCTCTCTCTCACGTACTCACACACACCAATCCCTCTCTCTCTCACGTACTCACACACACCATCCTCAAGCAAGCATCACAACACTGCATCCACCCCCGTCCCAGACACGACGTCTCCGAGAAGCTTGTCTTCTCCTACAGGTCCTACAGCACGTCTACCCGACTGTCATTCCACAGCATATTCCTCATGACAGGCCCCCTCCACACCCCACTGACGCAGTCCCAGGTTACTGCTGGAGAACCCATCACACAACCCATCACTGAGGCTGACTGCAGATACACTACCTTCTGTCATTTTGTTCCAAAACAAAAAGCAGGCTTGAGCTTGTCATGTTGAGTCTTCTTAAATCAGTGCCTTGTCGGGGACCCCCTGGCTGCTCACTTAATGCCTTGCTTTGGCACCATTCCTCAGTTATCTGGACTTATCTGTGTGTATCTTCCAGTCGGCTCAGGGACTAACGCGGGCCACGAGACGAGCCAGAGCGCTGCCTCGCAAAGCGTCACACAGTAGGGAGAATAACACAATGTGTTATGTTATGTTATTATACAAGGTCATGATCTTTGTATAATACAATGGGTTGGGTTTGAGGGTGCTGCATGGAGAACACAGGTTTGGAGCAGTCTGGAAGGTAAGACCCCGTATGGCTACGCTGGTGTGAGTGGTTTCAAATGCAGAGCCATTTGTGTCCTATGTGTGATCTCTTTAAGAAGTCCTATGATCCTACCGGGCAGTGGAGAGGTGAGGCATCTAGTTCATGTCAGGTTAAAACCTGTGTGCCACAGGGATCCATATAAGGCCCGCTCCTCTTCAGTCTTCACAGCTACCGGCCTTTACAGTCCACGTTGTCCAATGCAGAGGGACTACCCCCAATATAAGTCAATATAAATATAAGAAAATTTGATTTAATCTCCATATTATGCCTTTTGAAAGGCTGTTTAATAGTTTTGGATCGGGAAAACTTTATCAAGAACTGAATGATAACGACTTTGGCTAGAGAGTGCGATGCGGCCGATGAATTTTGTTCTGTGCCAAATGTGTGCCACATGTGCCAAATATGGCTTGTTTCTTCTACTTTCTTGAAAAAGAAAAGAAGATACTTTTGAATATATACATATAAACATAATGAGGATGTGGATGGAAGTACGTTGAAGAGATAAAAATCCTGATTAAATATTATATTTGCTCACAATGAGTCATACGTATTGGAACTACTTCGTATTCACATTTCTGAAGACTTAGATCACCCTGCATATTCAATCTATTGTAAAATTGACTCATTAGGATTGAAGTAGGTTTCAGCTCCAGTAACTTGGCCTCACAAATAGTCTTAAAGATTTAGCTGTTTATTAACTGTATTTGTTACCTTCAATTTCAATCAAAACCTGAATGAACTATAACCTTAACGAAAAGTCAATAACCTTCTAACCCAAACTTCCAAAGAAGTCAAAGTTTCAAAAAGTCCTTGTTCCTCATCAAAGATGGAAGAATATAAGCACACTGTATGGTTCCAATAAGAAACACCGTCTCGAGGCGTCTCTCTGCACAATACTTTACCCGCTCACTCCTGTTGCCAAAGTTGAACGCTAGAAGCTGCGACAGTTCACACAGCTCTGTCTTCACACGAGTCGTGGAACATTGTAACCATACAGTCGCTCTCTCTGCTGGGAGGCTCTGCACACCTCTGCTCCACTCAAGCCCTTTTACTAAAGTCTACAAAGACCCTAAAAGCCTTTCAACAAGTGAATAAAGGTATGGGGAAAAGAAGGTCTGATATTTCTTATTTATATATTTCTTTGTAAAGTTGTGGTAGCAGTGTCAGTCAACCGTTGCGACAGCAAGCGCTGCTGAGGAACAGAGAGCAAGGCTCCGCGTGGGCGAGGAGTCTGTCACACTTTTTTTTCTCTTGCTCATTCCCTGCGTCACTTTTTGTGCATCCAATTCTCTCTCTATATCTCTCTCTCTGTCTCTCTCTGGTTGTCTCTGACTCTATCACTCTCGCTCTTGCTCTCTTTGTCTCCACCTCTGTTGCTCCCTTTGTGTCTTAGCCATGGTGGGATGGCTTCGTGACAGGTTGATAAAAGGATCATTTTGAAGTGGAAAAAATGTGCTTGTCGGGTGGAGTGAGAGAGAGTGGTGTAAATGGGTGTTTGTGAGTGCATGTCTGAGTTTTCAGCCAGCAGTCAGGTGTAAGGACCCAAGTGTTCAGCTAGAGAAAATAAAGGTTTATATACAAGTAAACTTTTGCCAGTGGTAGAGGAAGGCTTTAGAGATTAACTTTCTTACATTAGGAAATTGAATTTAGGCATTCAATCACGCATTCATCAAGTTTAAATATATTATTGTCTTTGATGAATTAACACTATAGTAGAAAGATACATTAGACATATCTAAGCTTTTGTTTTCAAGTAATAGTACTTGAGTAATAGAACTGTAAACATATTCAGAACTAATATTGTGGTAAATAATTAACATGACATTCAGAAATGTTACTCTTCTTTAACGACTTTCTGCAGAATAGCAGTGAAGTGATGGCATTATTGCTTGTTATTCAAGGTATGTGCTTCCAGAGACACTCATTGGTGGGGAAATGTCAACCCGATTCCATGTGTGCTATGTAATGCAATATATTTACATTTACATGGAGGGTATTTAACAGAAGCTTTTATCCAAAGCAACGGGGGTGGCAGTAGCTCAGGAGGTAGAGGGGGTTGGCTGGCAACCTGAAGGTTGTTGGTTCGATCCCCGGCTCCTCCTAGCTGAGTGTCGAGGTGTCCTTGAGCAAGGCACCTAACCCTAACTGCTCCCGACGAGCTGGCTGTTGCCTTACATGGTTGACTCCGCCGTCGGTGTGTGAATGTGTGCGTGAATGGTGAATGTGAGGCAATATTATAAAGCGCTTTGAGTGGCCAATGGTTAGAAAAGCGCTATATAAAGGCAGTCCATTTACATTTACATTTAACGGTACAAGAAGTGCATCTGTCCTATGAAGTGAAACAATATCGCTGTCGTTACGGTAAGGATGTTCGTAGAACCAAGTGCCAAGCACTAACAATTGCTAAGTTAACCTATTCCCTGTATACAACAAAGCAAAATGATATGATGCTAGACAACTAAGTACTATAACTAAATAGAAAATACAATAAGTGTGTACATTAAGTAGGCAGGGGAGGACCTCCTTGTTTGCCAATACCATCATCTTGAATCTGATATGAGCTACTACAGGGAGCCAGTGGAGGTCCCAGAAGAGGGGAGTCACATGGGAGAATTTAGGTAGGTAGAACACGAGGCACACTGCAGCGTTCTGGATACGCTACAAAGGCTTAATCACAGGGGGCAGGGAGTCCAGCCAGGGGAGAGTTGCAGTAGCAGGACGAGAAATGGAGAGCGCTTAGACAAGGAGCTGAGCTGCTTCCTTCGTGAGGAAAGGCCTTATCCTTCCGATTTTATAGAGGGAAAATCTGAAGTATATAGGCAATATATACATCAAGTATTATTTCCAAACTATATTTACAATGGATGCAATATACCACGCATTATACTATTCATGGATGGATGATTTATAACGAGTCAGATTCCATTTTTTTTTTTTTTTTCTGATCACAATCCCATTCAGCACTGTGAGTGACAAGGCGCTTCGCTGTCTTCTCTCGCCAGGCGAGCTGACGGCCTCTGGACATTGTGCATGTTTTATATAGTTGTATTATGTGTTCCTCATTTACTACCTGCTAACTAAGCATGTTCCCCATGTCATTCACTGCAATAAATAATGATCATTCTAATCTGTGCTAATTTGTAGTCGGCACAATATCCAGTTGAGGTGTGATTATCGTGACCACTTACATCCAGGATCCTTTGGGTTCATCTGTTTTCATCATATGCGTTATACATTTACAACCATAGTATTTACATTTACATTTAGGGCATTTAGCAGACGCTTTTATCCAAAGCGACTTACAGTAAGTACATTTGTCATAAGAAGTGTAACAATATATCGCTGTCAGTACAGTAAGGATGTTCATAGGCCCAAGTGCAAGTACAACAATCACTAGGCTAACCAATTCCCCTTGTTACAGCAATGATAGCAGCTACTGCAGCAGCTACACAGTTAAGTACTATAATACAATCCAATACAATAGAATACAATGTACAATGGTGGCCAGAAGGGGGAGGGCGGCTATGCAGAGTCGAGGTGGACTCTGAACAGGTGAGTCTTGAGTCTTTTTCGGAAGATAATGAGCGACTCTGCGGTCCTGAGAACGGCAGGGAGTTCGTTCCACCACTGAGATCACAAAACCGAGAAAAGCTTTGACTTTGCTGAACGACATTTGCTAGCTCTTGGCGATGGCGGTACCAGACGTCCAGCTGAGATAGTTGAGCGGAGAGATCGAGCTGGGGTGTGTGGCTTTAGCAATGGTTGGAGGTAGGCAGGGGCAGTTCCATTGACTGCCTTGTATACCAGTACCATCGTCTTAAATTTGATGCAAGATACTACAGGGAGCCAGTGAAGGTCCCAGAAGAGAGGGGTCACATGGGAGAACTTCAGTAGGTTGAACACGAGGCGCGCTGCCCCATTCTGGATGCGCTGCATTGGTTTAATCGCAGAGGCAGGAAGTCCAGCCAGGAGTGACTTGCAGTGGTCGAGTCGGGAGATGACCAGTGATTGGACTAGAAGCTGAGCTGCTTCCCTTATGAGGAAGGGCCGGATTCTGCGGATGTTGTAAAGTACAAATCTGCAGGATCGGGCCACCGCAGTGATGTTTGAGGTGCAGCATAACTGATTGTCCAATACCACACGAGGTTTCTGGCAGTTGGAGAAGGAGATACAGTGATGTTCTCAACGGTGACCAGTAGTAATGCACGATATAAATGATATACGATATGAACGATAAAAAATGGCCTCCGATAGTGATTTTATTTACATCGCGCTATCACGATAATGCATGTTGATGACGCAAATTTTTTTTTTTTAATTTTTGGTTTGGTACGGTTCAATTTCACATTGCAATTTTCGCAACAGTGCCAGAATTTGTCAAAAACCCACATGTGTGCAAAGAACTTTAAATCATTGGACAAAGAGGTACTTTTTTATTGGCTTTTGTCAGACCGTCGGGTGAAATTGGGTCGTGGCTCAACATGGAGCAAAGAGGAGACGGAATGTCTTTTGGATATCGGACCCAAATATTCTAGATGTTCCGTCTCCTCTTTGCTCCATGTTGAGCCACGACTCATTTTCACCCGACGGTCCGACAATGTTCTACTAATCTTGGAGTTACCGCTAATCAAACAATAATTCTTTTAATGCGCGCGGCTGAGCGGGTGCCTGTTACGTCCAAAGAGGCGTACGATTTTTAGAACTTGATCGGACCGAGGTGTGTTCTCAAGCGAACCACACCAGGGTTTGTTTTGATGCGAAACCGAGACCACCAGACCCTCCAGCTGGGTCTCGGACCGGTTGTTTGGTCCGTTCCCGAGTTTGATGGATTGTATTCGCAACAGCCCAGAATGTCCGCACCAAGGGACCAAACTCTTTTAGTGCACACTATACATAGGAATCAATTCAAAAAGACAAAATCTGTATTAAACAGAAAAGAAACGGCTTGGCTGTTCGGCTCTCACACTATGGAACACAACCTCCGTTTGATCGATAAAAAATATCATGTGATCGACAAAATTCTTAACAATAAATGATTGATCATCAATTAATCATGCCCATCCCTAATCGTCAGTACAGTGTCTGTTCCTTATCTAAAAAGAGACCCGTTTTTGCTGTTCTCTGCATCTTGGGTGGAATTTAAGAACCAAGGACTTATACTAAGTGTAGTGCCTTTTCGAAAGAAACCCAATACTTGGCGCTTTTTCTTTGTTAAAGTCTCTGCAGCTATTGTGCTTCAATTTTATTTATCTGCAACATTATGTTGAATGATTACAGTGTTGCACAATAAATGTTCTCAAAACGACACACTATATATCTCTTTTTTTTAAATACATTTAGCAGTTTGGCTTTCCTTAGGGTCTATGTAACCTTTTCTGAAATGGTTATTTTATGATTTTTTTATCGTGATATATATAGTTATCGCAAGAGGCTGCAATGTATATCACAATATGGATTTTAGGCCATATCATCCATCCCTAGTGACCAGTAAATCCCTGTGTGGGCAATTTTCCCCTGGGATTAGGAGGAGCTCGGTTTTGTTGAGGTTAATCCTCAGGTGATGGGCAGTTGTCCAAGTGCTGACGTCCAGGGCTTTATCAGATGAAAGGAAAGAGAGAAATAGCTGAGGATCATCAGCATAGCAGTGATAGGAAAACCTGTGTGATGCAATTACAGAGCCCAGAGATCTGGTTTAGTGGGAGAACAGAAGAGGCCCCAGTACAGTGCCTTGAGGGACACCAGTTTCAAGCGTGCAAGGTATGGACAAGGAGCCATTCCAAGTCACTTGATAGTTGCGGTTCATACAGGTAGGAGGTGAACCAGGAAAGAGCAGATTCAGCGATGACAAGTTCGGTAAGGGTGGCAAGGAGGATCTGGTGGTTCACCATGTCAAATGCTGCTGACAGGTCGAGGAGAATGAAAACCGATGAGAGGGACGAGGCTCTGGCAGCACGGAGGGACTCAGTCACCGCGAGGAGAGCCGTCTCAGTGGAGTGTGCCTTCTTGAAGCCTGACTGGTGAGGATCAAGCAGGTTGTTAGATGAGAGATAGGAGGACAGTTGGTTAGTAATGGCACATTCCAGTGTTTTAGAGAGGAATGAAAGAGGAGATTCCGGTCTGTAGTTCTGGATGTCGGTGGTATTAAGAGTTGGTTTTTTGAGCAGAGGCTTTATTCTGGCAGTCTTGAAAGACGCTGGAACAATGCCTGAAGTGAAGGAGGAGTTGATAAGTGAGGTGAGAAATGGCAGGATGTCGCTTGAGACATCCTGGAGGAGAGAGGAGGGGACAGCATCAAGGGGGCAGTTGGTGGCATGGTTAGATGTTATTATTCTGTTGACCTCGTCGGAAGTGAGAGGGCTAAATTGGGTAAAGACATAGGAGGGGATTGGAGAAGGGAGGATGGAGGCAGGGATAAAAGAGGAGCTAATGTCCTTCACTTTCTGGGTAAAGTAGGTAACAAAGTTATCAGCAGTGAGGCAAGAAGGAGGTGGGGTTGAGGGAGGGTTGAGGAGGGTTAACCACTAGCAGTAATACAGAAGTAAAATATATGTGTATTACTTTTAACTATTTTATAGCTTCCGCGCGTGCAATGTGTGCGCTCAACCTCTAGTGTTATTACGTAATGAAGCAAGTATTTTCATTTTCTCCTTACTTTATGAAGCAAGCATAATCATTTTCTTCTTATAAGCCGTTTTCACACATTTTTGCCGCATTTTTATAGCAGAAGATTCGACCCTGAGAGTGATACACACTTGATGCTTTATATGCGGAGACATCGATGTAGTTTACACATCATTAGAATCAACAGGGGATTTAGGGGGGTTGGCTTGCAAGGGGTGGGATATGACGTAGGGTCTAAGTTTGTAAGCGGTGGGATAAGTGTTCCCGCTTTCGCTGGAGCTTGTCTTGATTTGACCATAGACAAAATAGACGCAGAACAGGCAGAACGCATCACGATCATCTTAAACGTTGCTAAAATGATGCGTCATATAATCTGTTGCATCCACAAAACCTGAAGCATCAATCAATGAAAGATTGGAGCATGAGTTAGAGACAAATAGAAGAAACACTTGGACAAATGTAGTTTGTTTTCTGTGTTTAACTGAGAAAACAGGGAGTAGAAGGCAAGACCCTATAATGTTCAGCTGGATGTTAGTAATAATAAAAAGACAAATATTTTCTATAGACGCACAGCTGTGAACTCATGTATTGTTATTTATTCTATGATGTGTACTTTTAGGGTTAGGATAAAACCTATCTTTTAGCGTTCACCACAAATGACTCTAAGCATATTTTTTAACCCTTCAGCGAACAAAGGGCCACAAGCTGATTATCATTTAGGGGGCCACTCAATGACATGCAGAAGCGTTCCCACTCAAGTGCTGTGATAAATACCAACTTTCTATCCCTCATTCACATTAAATTTCCTGCAGAGAAAATACTACCTCAGGGGTAGTATTATTGAGGAGATTTTCAGGGTAAGAATGTCAGGATATGTTGTTTACATGTACGGCCCATCAGGAGAATTGCTGGAGAATATCAGGACTTTCACCTGTGTCTGAAAGCAGCTCAGGTGTGAGCATTGGATTACATTATACAATGAATCAATTTATGCTTTACAGGGGTAACTGTTCAATAGAAAGTGTAGTGTACTATGCATGCAAATTAATTATTAAATCGCTTTTACTATTTTGAGGGCTCAAAGGGCATTGCAAAAATAATGCATGGCATCTACTATTGGTTGGTTGAAAATAATAATAAACAGCTGAAAATTGTGTTCATATACAGAAGCACCTAAGGCCGCGTTCAGACTGCAGGCAAATCTGATTCAAATCTGATTCCTTCTCATATCCGATTTTTAGGGCTGACTGTCCACACTGTTTTAGCAAGTGTCCAAATCACATTTGGCTCTGTTCAGTCTGGGCCACATTATTGACCCATCTGACAGGTTGCTGTAGCAACGACGTCGGAGCGGAGCTGTCATCCAGCGCGTGTATTGTGTGACATCATGTAATAGCGACGAGAAAAACAATAACAAACAAGATGGATCAAAGAACGCGAAAGACTTTCATAAATCGACTTATTCAGATACATGCCCTCGAGCGTCGCTTGAACGGACCCATCTCCCCACAGATTAATGAGGCATTTCGTTTCTTCCTCTGTCCAAGGACTGAGGCGGGTGGTTTGGCGCATTGGGTCAGGTCTGGCGTCGCGTAGAGTGACGTCACGGACAGTCAAAACCAATCTGAGTGTTTGGAGCTGTTCAGACTGAGACGCATCTGTCCAAATGCGATCTGAAACTACCTCCCGGAGGTGGTTTCGATCCGTTTCGCAAAAATCGGATTTCATGTGACTTGGGACTGTTCAGACTTCAAAAGAGTCATCCGTTTCCAATCTGGATGGGCTAAAAATCGGATTTTGGCTGGCATTCTGAACATGGCCTGAGTGAAATAAACTAAGTCGAATAGTTAAGCTAAGGCACCTAACTATAGTGAAATAAAGCACAAGCTTGTGTGGTGGAGGGGGAGAGGGAGAAGGGGCGGGGGGTGAGGACATTTAATAAACATCTCTTCAAGTGACACATAGTATACACACAAAACATGATAAAAGGGGAGGGGGAATATCAATACTGCAAGACATTTCGGGAGGCTAGAGGAGGAGGGTAATATAAAATGTTTGCAACAAAGTGTAGTCTTGTTGTAGACTCTATAGACATAATTCACCGTACTGCGTTATTGACATGTTTTCGTTCTGTGTTATAGGGACATTATCTCTTTAAGATCACGTGACTTGTGTGTTGATATGACAGTCGGCTCGTTGTTTGAATTCAACCTTTTTTATATGATAAAATGAACAACCTGTAATTGCGTTGTCGATATGAGAAAATGCGCGCTGACCAACTTGTTGGAGAAACTTGTTCGACAGGCCTGCTATTATATAGTAGTAAAAAGTAAGATATAATATATTACAGGTGAGTGTTGGCTGTTGTTAATTAATAACAATACGATTTTTATTCATGTCTGATTATGGTTTGGCCTATGTTTGGGGCTAGGTCATGGATATCCTATTTAAGCCTTCCCTGTGTCAGTGTTGGGATAGATTGGAGAAGGCTAGAGGGAGGTCTGATGGTGAAGTATGCCCATGCTTACAGGCTTGTAACAACCTTCATGTTTTGATGTATTATGTTAGTTATGTCTTCAGGTTGGACTATTGCACAATCTGCCTTTTTAAGTAATTTTAAGTAACACTTTAAAATGCAATTTCAATGCCTTCTCTGCTCAATGTACCGCCTGACTATGTAACCTTGAGACAAAGTCATAGATGGATCTCATGACCTTCCATGAGTTTAACTTTTATCAAAATATCTATATTCCTGAAACCTTTTTTTGGTCGAAAGTTACGTGACAACAAAAAACAAAAATAAGACCAAAGCTTTAAGCAGGAATCGAGTAGTACTCAAATGACAAGTCCCTTTCCATCCATCCATTGCCTCATCCACCCATCCATTCATTCATTCATTCAACTTAGCCAGTCAGCCAACCAGCTAGCATGTGCCGAGCGGTCCAGGAGTCTTTCTCTAACCCTCTGTTAATTTCCGACAGAGCACCAAAGAATAATTAAGCCGCCCATGGAAAAAGCCCTTGAAATGAAATGTAACACACACACACCCTCTGCTTCTCTTCCCTCTTTGAATTTATTTGATCTTTCAAAATTTTTTTTCGGTCTCTTTCCCTTTCTCCCCTTCAATAGTTTTCATTCTCTCTCTCTCTCTCTCGCTCTCGCTCTCGCTCTCGCTCCCTCTCTCTCTCTCCCTCTCTGCTCGCCCTCTCTTTCATTCTCTGCATTTTAAAGTTCTCCATTATTCTCTGCTCATAGTCAGTAATACGGATTTGTTCAGTCTTGGACTCTGAATGCTAGCCTCTTTCCAGTGTTTTTGTGTGTGTTACCGAAACAGATGTAATATCACAGAGAACATCTGCTTCTTCTGTGTAAAAGAGAGTCAACGATATGCAAAGCCTGGGCTTGGCGGTCCACACGTGTGTGTGTGTGAGCGAGATAGAGGCTTTTACTGCTTCATAAACCCAGCAGTGGGAGCTGCCATGGAGGCTGTGTGTAGCGTGTGTGTGTGTGTTTAGCGGGTGCATGATGGGCTGCCATGGAGGCTATGTGTAGCATGTGTGTGTTGAGCTGCAGACTGTGTAGCGTGTGCGTGTTGAGGCCCTTGGGACAGTCCATGGAGCCCAGGGAGCTGAGCCATGCTGACCGGTGTTCTACCGTCTGCTCTTACATGTATTTATGTACACACATATACTGTATGTACATATATATATACAGATAGATCAAATGGTCATCTGCATGTGACAAAACATGGCACAGAAATAACAATAATATTTAGGTCGCAAAATAAATGATATAGGTTGAATCCAATACCAATTAATCCCATGCACGTATGCATGCATTTTAGAATCATTTTTAGGTTTTTCTGATCTGGGTTTTGTTTCGAGACGAAAATCGGATTTGTGTTTTTTATGATTCATGGAAAAAAGGATGGTGTTCTGTTTAATTCGCTTTTTTTCCAATGATGTAAAAACACCAACAAATGTATCTAGAACGCTGGTCGTGCTTACCCCCTTGCACTGTAAATGTAACTGCTACAATGCTGGTGTAATTGGCAGCATGCTTCCACCATCTTCCCACATCATGCCTTCCCCAGGATAATTACAATGCAATCACTCACACCTTTTCTGTACATTTATTGATACCACCATAAAGGATCATATTTGCAGCCAAAAGTCCAAAGCCTCTTCCTATCCTCCAGGTGCTATAACCACAGAGACCACCCTCCTTTTTTTCAATAGATGAATTGTTATATTTCAGAATTAACATTATTATTTTCTTCTGAACTATTGAGTGGGAAGAAAAAAAAGGAGAAATGTAAATGCAACTTCAGTTTTAAAGTTTGGCATGCAGATTATTTCATGGGACAATTCGGGGTCATTTCTAATGAGCACATTTTTGAGGGTGAGCGCAGTCAGATGAATGGAAAGTGGCCCATAATTGTGATTAGAGAATTCTGCCCCAGTCCCAAACCGCTAACATTTAAAGATTTAAGGCTTTAGACTCACACTTTCTGTGTTCACTTATTTCCACTGCTTTCTGACTCAATCGTTTGATTAAGTCCTTTATACGTCCAACTACACCACGAAATTGCTTTTAAAATTGAATTCAGAGAAGTGTGGAATAACTTAGGGGCCAATATAAGCCTATAAAGAGAAGGAAAGACTATGAATTTGATAACTTTGAAGTGATTGACATGCTTTTGTGAGGGAGTATATGGATATGTTCAAATTAAGAGAAAATTGTAAGGTACTGTGCCCATTGCCTTCATTACTGATACGTTAGTGCCGTTACCAGCACAATTAAGATTCCATTAGAGAGTGATCAGCCTCATTGTTGTGATTAATAATATGCTGAAGGGATTGGCTGTCATTAAGTGACAGTCATACACTTTCTATACAAATCCTTTTGTATATAGTTCAATTCATTTTAATGAACAGGGCCGCCCACCCACTCCCCCCTTTCGGTCTTTTCCTCACTGTCTTTCTCACTTTCTCTTGCAGGATGAAAGGAATCATGAGCCGATGTGTAGTTGAGGAAACAAAGATAGGAATGATGTAGTGTTCTCCCCAGCAGGGACCTTGTGAACAAATGCTAAACAATTGTTCAGTCAAGGCATTACTGTATGTTCACATCAGAAGCGAGTTGCCCTGCAAAGACGCTTTGGTCGCTCATTAAGTATTGCTGCGAATATTTCTATTCGCTTTTGTCATTCAAGTCGCTCATGACGCAGAATTCAATTTTGCAGACGCATTTAAAGGAGCCGTATGCCAGACAGCCATATCAAAGAGTCAACTCCCATACACTTTTTCCATATGGCAGACACGGTTTTGCTTGTTGGTAAAGTGCTTTGACAGCAAGTAGGACAGTGATTCCCCTCCAAATATTAACAAAACTCCTAAAATGTAATTACAACCAAGAACAAAAAAACGTTGCGTGCTGTAGTAGGCTAGTTAAAATATGTTTCACTGATCTGCATTTGCCAATCATGATCTGCACTCATTCGTCGCTCACTCAAACAAATTGACATTGGCGCACATGGCTAATTTGCATACGGGCACAGGACTGGCTGGCTCCGCAAGGCAAATGACGCAACATGTCTGTCTGTCTGTCTGTCTGTCTGTCTGTCTGTCTGTCTGTCTGTCTGTCTGTCTGTCTGTCTGTCTGTCTGTCTGTCTGTCTGTCTGTCTGTCTGTCTGTCTGTCTGTCTGTCTGTCTGTCTAGTTTTAATGTGATGTATTTTGTGTATGTCCAGTAAGACTTGTCTGCCTTGTTCTGTGTGGTCTTGTAGGCTACTGTCCTGTGTGAGCCGAATCACCTAAATTAATTCCCGACAATTTGTGTCGTTTGGTGTTAATAAAGAATTGACTAGGCTATCTTTCTATCTAGACTATTTACAGTTTTTCTCAGTCGCTTTGGTACGTTTCTCAGATCAGAAGTGAAATTCTCAAAACTACCTGTTCAATCCTCACATCATGGTGTCGTTTGTGCACATCAAAAAAGCAGTTTCTCATTTCTTTGAACAAGTTGCAAATGCTTTGGTATATTCATGCAAATGAGTATGTACAATTCTCTGCTCTTTCCTACATTATGAATTGCTTGTCATGTTGATCAAAATGCATTGTAATGGGTCTCTATTGAATAGTCTCACCCCCACAACATATGCATTAGTTCATTGCATAAGTCTTTACATGCAAAATGGTTGAACAAGTTGTCATAATATGTCAAGCATATTTCTAGTCGCTTTGGTACATTTCTCAGATCAGAATTGAAATTTGCAAAACAGTAAGTGCATTTCTCTTCAAAACTCTTCAAAACAATTCGTACAAATAGCAAAACACGATGGATTTCATGCAAAAGCAAGTCTCATGCTCAAAATCCTTAGTTTGTTTCTCAAAAGTAAATATCTGTTTCAATGAACATGTCAGTGCCATCAAACTGACAAGTCCTTGTGTCATTGTGTACGATAGACACAGTCAAATTTCTTAGTCATGTTGTCAATATAACAGTGTACTCTGGAGGGATGTTCTGATGTAAACCATGGCACAGTTTTGAAACAATTATTGTTAAATTAGAAGTTACACCTAAGTGATGTGGGAAGATTGCATGCAAGAGACTGGACAAGATTCACATTTACGCTTTGACTGTTTTGTACTTAATTTGTTGACAGACCATGTCATTGCTAGAAATGTGAACATAGAAAATCTCCATGTTGTAAACTGTACATGCATTGCTGTAGGAATTACAGTGCAGTCATCCTACCTCCTGACATTACCTGTCGTATGGGCCGACAATTCTCAGACAATGTATGTAGTTTGTGTTGTGCTCCAGCTATATATGTACTTGCCAGTTTATGGTTCAGGAGATGCACCTTTGAGCTATTCCAGCGAACTGGTTGATCGTTGGTTGATCTAACACTTCACACATTTCCCTTCTTTAGAGAAAGTCAAGATTCACCTAATAGCAATTTACCAATTCAGGACAAATTTAGCAAAAAGTCTAATGGCAATGTATAGAAATATGCTTTACATATTATGACAACTTGTTCAACCATTTTGCATGTAAAGACTTATGCAATGAACTAATGCCTAAATGTTGTGGGGGTGAGACCATTCAATAGATACCCATTACGATACATGTTGATCAACATGACAAAAGCAATTGATAATGAAGGAAAAGAGCAGAGAATTGTACATAATCATTTGCATGAATGTACCAAAGCATTTGCAACTTGTTCAAAGAAATGTGCAACTTGTTTGATGTGCACAAACGACACAATGATGTGAAGATTGAACAGGTAGTTTGAGAATTTCAATTCTGATCTGAGAAATGTACCAAAGCGACTGAGAAAAACTAAAGCAGGACTACACGTTGGTTAGATTGGTGGTATGGAGAGCAAATGAAAAGGATTCCAGCTTAAATACGAAAGTTCTAGATCGCAAATATTTTCTAGAAATACTCCCGCTTATCATCACTTGGAATGAAAATAACTATGGATGCTGCACTCATTAACTATAGATCACAAAACAGAAAACCCAGCTGTCATTATCACCGTCACTGACATGATGTATTGTTTCACTTCTTATGACAAATGTACTTATTGTATGTCAAATGGTCATTTGTCAGCTGTCTATCCTCAATTAAACTGCATTAAAGAGCATTATTATGCGTGCATTATTCCTTTGCACAACGTATGTATTTTCAATATTTGAAAACGATATCGTCCCATTCAGAGCGTGGAAGATTATTATGCTAGGATCTCGGTTAGCAGGCATGTATCACTCTTATTTTACAATAATCTCAAACGTTTCATTAACTCACACACCAGACCAACCAACCAAATGTGACACCTCCGCCCAGGCCAGAGCCTTTTTGTCGCGATCTCTGAAAAGCAAACGGCTCTGATCGTACAAAACTGGGTGTTTTTATTAGACCGATAAAAGTTGAACATATAAAAATAAGCAAGAACAAGCACAACTGGCCAGTGATTCTTGAAACTAACTTATTAGTCTTTTCAATACTATGTCATAAACCGCAGAAAAAGGGATTGCCATGAACATAGATTTGTTCAATTTAGCTGTTTTATGAGGAACGAAGAAAGCCTCAGTGCGTTGGCGTTCCACAAGCCACCAGTCCAGCAGTCGGGTACAACCTGTCAGTCAGCTTAGACGACCTCCCGTCCATCTGTCTCACCAATCCCCCTCGCCCCACGGAAACCAATGAGGCCCATTCAGCAGGGACTGGAGCGGATACAGCCTGCAGTGACTCAGACCGCTGTGTTATTAAAGAGGAGAAGGAGAAGGCAAGGTAAATAGATAAAGAGATAGATGGATGGATTAGAAGAGGAAAGAGATGGGGAGAATGGGCCAGACAAGGACACAGCTGAGATAGTACAGAGAGGGAGCGGGTGGAGATGGTGGAAGGGAGAGTGTGTTAAGGCAAGAGAAACTATAGCTGCTTTCACAAAAACACTTATCGCCCGCTATTAGCCTGCTATTAGCCCGCTATTCTCCCGACGGGCCGTATATTTGAACGACATATCCTGACATTGGACATCCTGAAAAAGACTACCCCTGAGGTAGTATTTTAGCCGGCGGATATGTTAATTACTTTATATGTGAATGAACAGTAGAATATCGGCATTTCACACGTTAGTGGGCGTGTTGATGACACTTCGGTTGGCATTGGGATTTTCACGGTTGTTTATGTTTTGCTCCAAAGGCATTGGGTCTTAGACAGGTGCAGGGCGTGGCGAGCGGAGCTGGGCACCGCAACGGGTCACACCTGGGCCTCATCAACTCATCACACACTCTTTCTTAAGACTGGGACTGCTCGTCGGCACCAGATTATTCCGTTTCATTCGGTACTTTGGCTGATAAGTGTACATCAACCTTCGATACTCTGACCTGATCTTTGTTGCTCATAACCTCGTGTGACCTTTTCACCGGTAGCCAACTCCTCGCCAGCGGATATAACTACCGAACCGCAGCATTCCCCGGTGCCCCCGCCAGCCTCGCCTACCCGCTCCTGTCTTCGCCTTGCCAGTTGGATATCTTTTGAGTTCCCAAGTGACAATAAACTTTGGATTGTCCAAAGTGTTGAATTGTCCTCTGTCTCTTCATCTGGGGTCCAAACTAACAGTTCCGCTAGCTGTAACAGAATAATCTGGCCAACATGGACTCTGCGGAGTCAGAGAAGGTTCGGCAGGGGCTCACCTTGCAGGACACCAGGATCGGCCAACACGACGCCGCGTTACAGGAGTTTTCCGATGTTCTTCGTGGACTCTCCGCCGGCATGTCAGAGCTGGGAGCCCATATGGAGCCGATTGGTTCCCAAGGTCTCCTCCCTGGCCGCTCCCGTTTCACTCCAGGGACCGGCAGTCCCCTCCGCGTCCGACTTCCCTGCGCGTCCCTCCTGCAAACCGTTTATTCCTACTCCGGTCAGGTATGCGGGGGAGTTAGGTCGTTGTAGGCAGTTTTTACACCAGTGCACCCTAGTTTTCGAACAGCAGCCGTTATCTTACGCCAGCGACAGGACTAATGGCGTATTTCCACTAGCACGGCTCGGCTCGGTGCGGCTCGGCTCGGCGCGCTATTTGCGTGTTTCCACTAGCACACAGTACCTGCAACCGGGTACATTTTTGGTATCACCTCAGCCCTGGTTCCAAGCGAGCCGAAGCGTTACTAAAACGTGACGTCAGCCGACTGCCTTCCACTGATTGGCCGATGAGTGTCGTCACTGGAAGCGTCATAACCGCGCGACTTTTCAATAGTGTTTTGTCTCGCGGCCCGGAGTCTTCTCTGGCTCTCTTCTCTTGCCTTCTTTGCGACAAAAAGCCACAGGGTGAGCAGCAACACGATCGCCTCCATGTCCTCCATGCTGTCCTCCTCTGATGTTGTTGTTGTTGTTGTTCTGGTCTTCCGGATTTGTACGTTGCTCGGCGCCGTGTAAATGACGTCACAGCGGTTTCGCGCAGCCGTGTTATGACGACCCCGCCCACGTCGAGGAGGCACCAGTTGTAATGGAAACACAACCAAACCGAGCCGAGCCGAGCCGTGCCCAGCCGTATCGAGCCGAGTCGTGCTAGTGGAAATGCGCCATTAGACTGCTTTTCTTATGAGTCTGTTTGTCAGAGCAGGCCGCGGACTGGGCAGTAGCGAACTCTATTAATAGGTCCTCTCTCGCGCTTTCCTATACCGATTTTGTTTATGAGATGCGGAGGGTATTTGACCACCCGGTTCGGGGAAAGGAAGCCAGCAGCCGGCTTCTCTCCCTGCGTCAGGCCTCAGACTCTGTTGCTCAGTTCGCATTAAACTTCCGTATTCTCGCGGTGGAGTGTGGGTGGGACGAGGCGGCTTTACAGAGCATTTTTTTTGAAGGGACTAACCGACCGTATTAGAGACGGACTCGTGGTTAGGGACGAGACCAGCTCGTTAGATTAACTCATTTCCTTAGCCACCCGCTTGGACAATCGGTTAAGAGAGACAGAGGGAGAGACTCAACCATCCCGACACTCCGTCCGTCGCTGCTGGTTCTGGATCTCCCGGTTGGCCGGTCGCCCGGACTAACTCCATGTCTCGTTCTGCTCCCTCCACTCCTCCCACCGATGTAGGACTCGGGCCTGAGCCCATGCAGGTGGGGAGAATGCGGTTGTCCTCTGCGGAACGCCGCCGCCGTACTAGGAACAACCTATGTCATTACTGTGGGGAGGGCATTATCTTGACGCATGCCCACAGACAGTGAAAGGGCAGGCTCACCAGCTTCCAGGGGGCCGCTGGTGAGCCAAGTAGCCGGTCCTCCGGGTTCCCCCACGTGGATCCTAGTTCCGGGTCAGTTATCTGGTCTTCAGCATTTTGAGCGCTTTTTTATTATTGACTCGGGTTCTGATGAGAACTTTATTGACTATGACCTTTGTTCTCGAGCCCAGCTGAAACTGGTCTTACTGCCTGAGCCCAAGGAGGTCTTCGCCTTGGATGGCCGCCTCTTGGCCCGGGTTACTCACCGGACCACTCCGGTTTCGCTCCTGCTCTCGGGCAACCATCAGGAATTAATTAGTTTTTTTGTTATATCCTACCCCACGTCCCCCATTGTGCTCGGTCTTCCCAGGCTGAGATTGCATAACCCCCATGTTGACTGGTCCACCTCTTCCATTGTCAGCTGGAGCACCTTTTGTCACTCTCACTGCCTTCGGTCTGCCACGCCCCCTAGTAAGTGTGCCGCTCCTCCTCACTCACCTGACCCCATAGACCTCTCTGGAGTTCCCTCCATTTACCATGACCTCCAGGAGGTATTTAGTAGAGGTAGGGCCCAGTCCCTGCCCGGAACCAGCAGCTGGCGGACCGTCACAGCACTCCGGCTCCCGTCTACCAGGTGGGGCAGAGCGTCTGGCTCTCCTCTCGGGACCTGCCCCTTCGGACTGAGTGTAATAAGCTGACACCTAAGTACATTCGTCCATATGTGATTTTGGGTATCATTAATCCGTCTGCTATCAAACTCAAGCTACCCCCTGCGCTCAACGTTCATCCTGTCTTCCACGTTTCACTTCTAAAGCCTGTTTCTACCAGCATTCTCAATCCTACGGCCGAACCCCCTGCACCCCCCCGGCTCATCGATGACCACCCGGCCTATTCTGTCCGGGAACTGTTGGACGTACGCAGACGGGCTAGGGGGTTCCAGTTTCTGGTGGACTGGGAGGGGTACGGGCCGGAGGAGCGGTCCTGCGTCTCCCGATCCTTTATTTTGCATCCTGAGCTTATCAGGGAATTTTATGAACGTTTTCCAGAGAAGCCTGGTGGGCCGCCGGGAGGCGTCCGCTGAGGGGGGGGGGGGGGGGGGGTACTGTCATGGTTGTTTATGTTTTGCTCCACAGACATTGGGTCTTAGACAGGTGCGGGGCGTGGAGAGCGGAGCTGGGCACCGCAAAGGGTCACACCTGGGCCATCACACACTCTTTCTTAAGCCTGGTGGGGACTGCTCGTCGCGCCAGATTATTCCGTCTCATTCGGTACTTTGGCTGACGAGTGTACAGCCAAAGTACATCAGATATCTTTGTTGTACATCAACAAAGATTCCTGATCTTTGTTGCTCATAACCTTGTGTTACCTTTTTGCCGGTAGCCAACTCCTCGCCAGTGGATATAACCACCGGACCGCAGCGTTCCCCAGTACCCCCGCCAGCCTCCCATACCCGCTCCTGTCTTCGCCTTGCCTGTTGGATATCTTTTGAGTTCCCAAGTGACAATAAACTTTGGATTGTCCGAACTGCCTCTGTCTCAGAATCCGGGGTCCAAACTAACAGTTCCACTAACCGTAACAGGCATGTCATTGAATGACACTCTAAACAATAATAAGCCTGTTGCCTTTTGTTCGCTGCATGGTTTAAACATATTTCAATGTTGGTACTGAGTCATTCTTGGTGAACGATAAATGATAGGTCTTATCGTAACCCTCTAAGTACACATCATACAATAAATTACAATACATGAGTTCACAGCCTGCACGGATAGAAAATGTTTTATTTCTATTATTATGTTACACCTTTCCGGCTCCCAGACCGTTGTCAAGGAGTACAGGCGAGACGTTCCCTCCACGGCCAATGTACTCTCGGGGGTAACGCTTCACTTTGACTGGCAGTGGGTCTGCATATAAGTCAGAATATGGTCGGAATGAAGCGGCCACCGATTCTTGACAGACTGGTTACTTTATTCTTGGTTTCACTAACTTTACACAGAACAGAACACTTTTACACGGACACAACTGGACTCATTCATTAATTCAGTTAACGGACACATGCTACCGCTTGCTCTCCTCACTCATCCACTGTTGCTCACACACACATTGCCATTCTCGCTCACACACATACGCTACTCTTGTAACAATTATTTTTTATTAATCATTATTAAATTATTATAAAAGTTATCTGAACATTATAGGGTACCGGCCTTCCACTCCGTTTTCTCCGTTAAACACAGAAATCGACTGCATTTGTCCGAATGTTTGTTCGATGCGAAATCGAGCAAAAAAAAAGACGCTCTTCTTCTACTGTAACACAGTGGTTTAAGACCCCTTTCTCTTCGTCGTTCCTTCTATTTGTCTCTAACTACCTAACTCATGCTCCAGTATTTCATCGATTGATGCAGATGTTGTGGATCATGCAACAGAATATATGATTATTCGCTGCAGCAACATTTAAGGGGATCGTGATGAGTTCTGCCCGTTCTGCCTCCGTGCTGTCTGCCGTCAAACCAAAACAAACTTAGAGTGACAGGGGCTGCTCTTATCCTGCCTGTTGCGAACCTCGACCCTATGTCATATCCCGCCCCTTGTAAGTCACCCCTCGAAACCTCCCGTTGAATCTACTGATTTCTGACTGACACCGATGCCCGCATATCGGGCATGAAGTGTGAATAAGTGAGAATGACCCTCACGGTCAAACCTCCTACTATACAAATGCCGCGAAAAGACGGAGGACATGTGTGAAAATGGCTTGTATAGTAAATTATATAGACACCAAAAAGAGAGCAAAATACGCAGAGCATGAGCGACATAAGTGCTCCCTGCCATCTTTTTTCACTGTCATTATCGAAATATTGTCGCTTTTCCTGTTTATAAAGCCGGATTCACACAGGGGTTCTTCAAACCTAAAAAAAACAGATATTCTGAAGATGTTCAGCTGAGACATACAGACCCTTCTCTTTTGTGAGGGAGGAAGAGATTCACTATTATTGGTGCATTATCTTTCTCTGCAGATGATGTGTGAGATAGAGCGGAGGCTATGAGAAGATGTGCTACCAGCCAGGTGGAGCTTTAATGGGGAATACAAATTGGCGACCGCCATCTCTGCGACGAGATGGAAGGTTGTGGAGTCCATAAAGCCGCTCAGCTGTGTGGATGTGAGCTCGCTCTGGATCCCTGGCCTCCCTGATTCCTCTGAATTCATGTCTTGAAATAGAAGTCAGCCCTGGCATTCTGTTTCTGATATCATGGAGAAAATAAAAGGCAATGCGTATGTTGCCTTCTAGTTGGTCTCGTGGCAGCTAGAATGTTGTTGACTGTAGATGTGCTCATTATTGTTGTGTTCATTGTAACAGAGGAAAACATAGTTAAAGAGTGACAGATTGTCTTCCAAAAGACATCTTCAAAAGAATGATGAAACAAGATCAGAAGCAAGCTGCCATGGTGCTAATGCTGCTAATAGGTCATACTATGTTCTCTAGTCCCTCCATTAAGCAGCACATCAAACTATGTGTGATTCTTTGACTCCTCCTCTCCATGTAGCAGCAGGTCATACTATGTGCATTCAGAGGCCCACCCAGTTGGGGATTTGTTTTCATGGATTTTGGGAGAGGGCACTAGTGTGCGGCGAAGGGCAGAAGAGAAATAGACGGGTTGGATAGGGAGGAAGTGTACACAGAGGAGCGAGAATAGGGCAAACCATGCGGAGGGATTTACGTCATACTCAAATGGATGAAAAGACTGATAAAATGATCGACCACAATGTGTGTTACTGAGGTAAGTTAAGACTCAAGGAATTAAGATCCATTATATTGTCTTTGTGGGCTTTTACAAAAAGCCTACCTAGTGTGTGTGTGTGTGTGCGTGCGTGCGTGCGTGCGTGCGTGCGTGCGTGCGTGCGTGCGTTGCGTGCGTGCGTGGCGTGCGTGCGTGTGCGTGTGCGTGTGCGTGCGTGCGTGCGTGCGTGCGTGCGTGCGTGCGTGCGTGCGTGCGTGCGTGCGTGTAGATTGGTGGACTGAGAACTGATTAATAATCTATCTAATGTCCATTCATGTTTTGATAATGATTAGTTTGCCCTTAACAAAAGGCTTAAACATACATTTTGACTGCCTGGCTGTTGTTATACTGCTAGGAGCAACAGTAACTAGATTCATGACATTACAATGATAATAAGATTGGCAGCTTGAGTAGAGCGAAGTCTGTGTTTTTAACTGTTAAATCTTCTCTTTTATGACGGAAACCCAACAGCATGAACTGACATAACGTGTTGTTGTTGCTACCTCAAATAAACAGCGAGCATAGAAACATGGACCCAGAGCCGACGTCTGTCATCCTCAGCTCCACAGATCACACACGCCCGCAGCGCCGGGATTTCAATTTTGCAGCAGAAAACATTTTGCCAGGCGCAGGTGGCGGTACCTCCGCTAAGTGGCTGGAGCACGGCTGAAGCAGCCTCCCTCAGGGCATGGCGCTACGCTCATCATACAACATGCGGGGCTCAGCCCTGATTAGTGACCCAGGCTCCTGCTGGGATTGATTGGAAACTGATTGCTTGCTTCTTCTTCTCATTTCCAGAAGTGTTTATGTGTTTGTAGTACAGCACAAAACAATCTAATCCATACACATACTGTATATTGCCAGATACATGTACACCCACCTACACATGCATGAAAAAACACAAAACACACACATATATATAATATGGACCGGAGAAGGTTTGAATCTACTTCGGAAGAGTATTCACTGCAACAAGACCAGTGATAAGGTATGGTTTGGTGAGAGGAAATCAAATGCCTACATCAAACAGGATGGCGGAGCTTAAACATAGGCTTCTATCAGGCCAATAAGGTCAAAAGTTTAATTCATATGAGCTGATTGTATGGACATATCTTTGTTAATTAAGTTATGCAACAGGATCACAGTAATAATAGTGTGTGTTGTTCTAGTTGCTCTCAAATTGCATTGTCAAAATACAATATTCCCACCAATTTGACTAAAACTGCAGTACTGTTAGACCCATATAGTGCTGAATCTGTGTGTTTTGAACGTTCAAAATGCTAATGTACTCAATGTTAAAAAGATGTTAAATTGTAAAAAAATTGAACTAATTGTATCATTCTTAGACTCACTCATGCTTGTCTGCTGCCTATTGAAACTGTACTGATAAATTAGGTCAACTATTGTAATACATAATGTTGAGTCCCTGTAAGCCAGCAGTGGCTTCTTTAAGTGGAAGCTCTTACTCATCACCAGGAGACCTACGGCAGATGTTTTTGATGCCTCTGCCTCCAGCACTCACACTTTCATGCTACAGCAAAAAACAAGCCTTTGTACAATTTACAACCTGTTTTATAAAACAAACCAAGCTTAATAGAAAAAAGCTCACCAGGCAATGGGTACTATGTATTTGGAATTAGGTAATGTATTAAATCCAATTAAATTATTATAATTATAAATTGCCTGTGTGAGAAATGTAAGAAAACATACAAGTACCGTCCATGCATACAGACTCCTGGTAGTTTGTGGACTTCACTGGAATTAAGGCTCCTGGTGCGCCTGGTTGAGTGCTATGAAGATGGGCTCCAAAGAACATAGTGTTCTGAGGCTCCTAAGAACTGCATTCTATCAGCATAAGCCCAGTGTGCCCCTGTGCTGGAACTTAACAACACAAGGACCAGCCATGCCTTCCCTTTCTGGTTGTTTCTGTAGGATTCTGCAACCAAATGTACCAAATCGGGACAACTGGTTGAACCTGCACTGGTGCATTACCAGCACTGGTGCATTCCCAGAACTGGTGCATTACTGGCCACAGTGCATAATTGGTACTGGTACATTACTCATCTTAGTGCCATTACTGGTGCATTACCAGCCCTGGTACAATGTCATCTGCTGGTATA
>OLKM01001416.1:71473-93973 GCA_900291075.1 Melanogrammus aeglefinus | reverse complement strand
GGCAGATAAGAGCGAGAGCTGTTGAGTTTTATTCCTCCCTCTACTCTTCAGAGTATGAGGAGAAGGACACACTGGAGGGGTTCTGCAGTGGGCTATCTCAGGTCTCTATGGAGACCAACTCACAGGTAGAGAGGCCTCTGCACATTGAGGAGCTTCTACCCACCTTGCAGAGCATGCAGGGGTGGAGGGCTCCGGGCATCGATGGTCTGACAGTGGAATTTTGTAAAGCGCACTGGGAAATTGTATCTGCAGACTTGTTAGATGTTTTTAATGAGAGCCTGGCCTGCGGCTCCATGCCAATGTCCTGCCGTAGAGCAGTCATTACGCTTCTACCGAAAAAAGGGAACCTGCAGGATATAAAGAACTGGTGGCCTGTGTCTTTGCTTTGTATGGATTACAAGCTTATGGCCAAAGCCTTTGCCAACAGGCTGAGAGAAGCTATGGAGCAGTCCATCCATCAGCACCAGACGTACTGTGTGCCCGACAGGTCCATGGTAGACAATGTCTACCAGATTCGGGATGCCTTGGAGGTCTCTAAGTCTATTGGCATTGATACTGGTTTGATTTCCCTAGACCAAGAAAAGGCATTTGACCGCGTTGAACACAACTTCCTATGGAAAGTTATAGAGAAATTTGGGTTCAGTGCTCTAAAAGGAGCACAAAGCCAAGTTTCATAGCCAAGATCAAAGTTTTGTACAGTGAGGTTGAGAGTGTGCTGAACTTTAATGGTGGTCTGTGTGCTCCTTTTAGAGTATTTAGAGGCATCAGGAAGGGCTATGCTCTGTCCGGGATGCTCTATGCACTCTCCCTAGAACCCCTCCGCAGCAAAATACGCTCCAACCTACAAGGTCTGGTTTTACCTGGTTTTAATGAGAATGTTGTTTTATCTGCATACGCTGATGATGTCATTATTTTTACTAGGAACCAAAGAGATGTGGACATTTTAACAAGTATTATTGGTGACTTTACAACTACATCGGAAGCGAGGGTTAACTGGAGAAAGAGCGAGGCCCTCTCTGTCGGTGAATGGCTTGGCAGTCTCCCAGTTCCTCCCCAAAATTGGACCTGGAGGAGAGATGGTTTAAAGTACCTTGGTGTCTTTCTTGGGAAAGAAACCATAGTGCAGAAGAACTGGGGAAACATCACGGAAAAAGTTGAAGGTAAACTTAAAAAATTGAAATGGTTACTGCCGCAAATGTCCTATAGATGTAGAGTTTTGGTTTTAAATAATCTAGTAGCCTCCCAACTGTGGCACCGTCTCGCTTGTGTTGACCCTCCCTCAGGCCTACTAGCCCAAATCCAAAGAAAGATGGTGGATTTTTTCTGGGATGGGTTGCACTGGGTGCCACAGGGAGTGCTGTTTTTATCTAGAGAGGAGGGGGGACAGGGCCTCATCCACCTGGCCAGTAGAACAGCCACTTTTAGAATTCAGTTTTTACAAAAGTTTCTGTCTGGTCCGACAGACTTGGTATGGAGGAATATGGCCAGCTGCATTCTCAGATGTGTAAGTAACCTGAGGCTGGGTACTTCTCTGTTTTTAACTGATTCTAAATTCTTAAAATTAAGTGGGTTACCTCTGTTTTATCATGGTGTTTTTAAGTCATGGGCCCTTTTTAGTCATAAAACGTGTCAAGAAGCTAACTCTCTGTACTGGTTGTTAAAGGAGCCACTAATCCACGGGGCAAGGCTGCACATCACCATCATCAAACCATTGTCTGTTCCATTGTGCAGGATGACTTGCTGTCTGCACACATTTTTAAAAGATCATTTATTTTGAAATGAAGAGACCCGCACAAATTGCACTTTATTAATGTTCATGTAATGTAACTAATATTTAAATAAAGTTGGTTTGTAAAATCTTAAAATTTCTCTCTCTCTCTCTCTCTCTCTCTCTCTCTCTCTCTCTCTCTCTCTCTCTCTCTCTCTCTCTCTCTCTCTCTCTCTCTCCTCTCTCTCTTCTCTCTCTCTCTCTCTCTCTCTCCTCTTCTCTCTCGCTCTCTCTCTTGCTCTCTCTCTCTCTGCTCTCTCTCTCTCTCGCTCTCTCTCTCTCTTTAAAACACACTGCCTTCTCAATCTCAAGTTCTCTGCTTCCTGAGCCCACTGGAGGAGTGGTCCCTTGACAACCTGGCCTCACAGAAATCGGTGAAATGGCCACGGACACTTAACTCAAGATCTGTGGAATCCTCACGGAAGCACGCCGATTTCCTTGATTTGGCCACGGATTTTGCTCCATTGCAAGTTAATGACACTCATATTCCGTGGCACACACACAGATCCCAACCTAAACGACCGAGTCGACCACAGGCTTTTAACTCAAAATCCGTAGTGGCTCCACGGAATAACTTAACTTGTCCGTGATATGCCAACGGAATTTGCTCCAATGCATGTTAACGACACTCATATTCCGTGGCACACACACAGATCCCCGTTTCAACGAACGAGTCGACCACGGGCACTTAACTCAAAATCTGTGGTGGCCTCACAGAATAATTTAAATTATCTGTGATATGCTAATGGTAGTATCTATCTTTTTTTATTTAAACTTCCTTTAGGGCTATTATATATTATATACGCAGACCACCAGACCTCCTCGAAACAACGAAAATGGTCTATTCAATTCAAGATGGGTGCATGGGCGAGAATGGGGATATTGTGCCATACCGTCAATATGAATTTCTTACATATATACAGTATATATTATATTTTATTTATATATATATATATATATATATATATATATATATATATATATATATATATATATATATATATATATATATATATTAGTGCTGTCAGTTAAACTCGTTATTAACGGCGTTAACGCAAACCAATTTTAACGGCGTTAATTTTTATATCGCACGATTAACGCAATTTTTTATTTCTTTATTTTTTTTATTCTTTGGTTCAAAACAGAGAAGCAGTAGCCTGACTGCTATGTTCAAGGCAGTATCTTTGTGTGTTCATCGTTTAATTGCACTATAGGCTGAGTCCTAGTTTACCTTTGCACTTTGTATTTTTTTTTGTATCGTCCTGTTTTGATCAGTATATGCCAATGTTGTTATCAATAAAAAAAACATTTGCACAAGCAAAACGATGCACTTCTCCATGTTGATAAGAGCATTAAAATGAGAAAAATTAATGGGACAAAGAAATCAAGGGATATTTAGCATAGAAAAAAATTCGATATATATATATATATATATATATAAAATTATATATAACATTATTGCAATTAATGCTTGACAGCACTAATATACTGTATGTATATATATATATATCAGTGGAGGCTTCTCCAGTGAGGAGAGGGAGGAAGATTCTCCATAACATGGTTGAGAATAAAAAATGTAGATTGCCAAGACTACTGTAATGAATGAATGCCTTTGTATATGTAATGTTCGTTTCCCTGGGTAAATGGGCATTAGCACCCCCTGTCGCCTATTGACAATTACTTCAGGGAGGATGTTCCTCCCTCAGCCTCCATTGACTCCAATTCATTTCCCCGAAAGTACTTGCGGCAGGTGAATAACATGGGTTTCAATGGGAGAGAGGGGGAAAGTCCTCCTCTGAGTGGGTGTGACCTTATTGGGTCTGATTCGCACAAAAATCTATTCGCGCTGCGCTATGAACCAATAAGCAGGATTCCATGCTGTTGAGCAGTGTTGCTAGATTGGGCAGATTTCCCACCCAATTGGGCTACTTTTAACTACGTTAGGCTGGAAAAATTATCATTGGGCGGGAAATCTGCCCAATCTGGCAATACTGTCGATAACGAACCCGCTCTGCATTGCCGTGCAATCTAAGTGACGCAAAGCAAGTGGAATCATCATTTTATTACACAAAGCATTCTCTCCATTGAGTTACAGTGCTAACTTAGCGACCAAAGAAAAAGGTAGACCACTTCCCAAAATTGAGATCAAAAGTAATGGCAACGTCAGTGTTGTGAGTTCTACATGGTTTGCTAGGTATTTATGGCTTACTGGTAGCATTACTAGCAATCAACTGTATTGCTGGCCCTGTTTGCTAATGAATAATGGCAAATCTCCAACGTGGGCTGTTTATGGCTTCACTGATGTGAAAAATCTTGATAGGGCAACCAAACACCACAACAAGTGTCAAGATCACGTTGGTGGTGCTATCTGACTTTCCTTGCTTGGCACCATGCCTTTAGATCAGGTTGTTTGAAATAATGTTGTTGTTCTTTTACTAGTTTGTTACTCTGACCATTCTGTTTCATATTGTGGAAAGGGTGTAAGTGAATGATTCAGAGCATGATGCATTTTAAATGGCATCACTTTTGGTCTTGAGTCTTTTCTTAAAACAATTGTAACTCAAAATAAACATAGCTAAATAACAACCAATAACTTCAGTCATTGAGGGAAAAACTAGGCCCAATGACAGGTCCAGACTTTCTCATTTACTTTTACAAAAAAAGAGTAGGCCTGATTTGACTAATGGGCTTTGTGTCCTTTCCTTATGCCCTTTTTTTCCATTTCAAAGACATGCTGCCCACCAGCTTTCAAATTATAGTGATGCCACTGGTGGCTTTGTATACATTTTATTCACATAACTATCCCTCCCTGCTATTTTGTCATTAACCAAAACACCCTGAAACAACTTGAGTCTCACATTCTTATGGCACCATAAACCAACAGTGCAAGCAAGCCAATGGCAACCAAGCGCGCAGTCCTTCCTCCCTCACTTTAAAAGCCAACAGCCGCCACTGATATATATATATATATATATATTTATATATATATATATATATGTCATTTCACGGATCCCTGTGAGACCAGGTTGACTTGGTCATTGAAACGGGGATCTGTGTGTGTGCCATGGAATGAGTGTCATTAACTTGCATTGGAGCAAATTCCGTTGGCATATGACAGACAATTTAAGTGATTCTGTGTGGCCAGTACGGATTTTAGATTAAGCGTCCGTGGTCATTTCACGGATTCTTGTGGGACCAGGTTGCACAGACACATGCAAAATCTCAAATATCAAAAATGTAATAATTTGCCAATGGAACAGATACACTGACATTCTTTGCCTGGCACCAAATTAGTTTCATTCATTGCCTTGTGATCGTGACATGATGTCAGTATTACGTTGTACATGGATACAGAGCTGATCCTGAACCATTAGATGAAGCTATTCTGGTATAATTGCTTTACCAAATGCAAAAGTCTCAATAAATAGCTGCCATGCGTAGAGCGGAAAGTAGTTCAACATTTGAAATGAAGACTGAAATAAGATACTGCAACACACACACACACACACACACACACACACACACACACACACACACACACACACACACACACACACACACACACACACACACACACACACACACACACACACACACACACACACACACACACACACAAAAAAACACAGAAATTCATATTTGTCTTGATTTTTGGTTTGGTAGGTGATATTACTGCTTGGAAGTTTCAAAATGATTATAGAGAATGTAAGAGAACAAGAATCTGTTTTTATGGATTTGTTTTTGTTAATATGCTCCTTAGCTCTATTTACATCTGGCCTAAAAACATGTAGTAGTTGCTGAGGTTGAGAGCTGTTAACCTGGAGCAGCATGAACGCCTCATGTTGTTAACGACCAGGGAATGACTCAAGCCCTCTGCTGGCCCCGGGCCCTTCTTACTGGTAATTCAACCTGACCACACTGGTGTGTCTCGCCCCCGCTTCTCCCCCAATAGACATCGGCTGCGGGGGCCTTTTCCTGTCAGGAGCGCCGCTGGAATGCTGCTCCACCGGGAGGGAGCCCAAAGAAAACAAAACGGGAAACTGAAGCTGGAAAGAAAAACAGAGAATGAGGGGGAAAGGAAAACGTAGGATGGAAAGGAGGAACAAACACACCTTTTATATCTGTGAGTGAGGACACTCTGTTGATGCAAGCAGAGACAGATAATAAAGGATGGCTTATTGATAAGGGACAGGGAAATATCTAAACATAAAGGGCTCTAGATGGAGCTAGGGGGTGTGGTTTGGAGCAGGGCAATAGGTTAGGGCAGGCGAAGAGTTCTCGTGCTGGGTGGGCCAGACGAGCCATATACATCTCTTTTCGTAATTGCATCAGTATCTGCATGCATGAATCTTTACAAATAGACGTGATGATGATACTATGCCATGAGCTTATCCCATCTGTAGGGATAAGCTCATGGCATAGTATCATCATCACGCGCGCCATTACTTTCGATTTTTAGAGGTAGCTACGCCTCCTCCAACCCCATAAAGAGAAGAGGTTACGGTGAGGACAAGTGGAAACAAAGAAGATAAGCAAACTTATGTCCAGGAAAACGCTCAATGCTGAGGGTCCAAGGAAAACACGTCTATGTTTGACAGACTTGAGCTGTGAAAGAACTGATGTGGGGAACATGAAAGGGACTCGTTTGAGCAGGACTAAAACTTGGAATGGGGAGAAAGGGAAGAGGAGGGGAACCAGGAGGAGAGTGAAGCTTTCCAGAGCGTGTGAGAGAAAAAGAGAGAGGTCCCAAGTTTCCTTTTGCACGTTTTCTACCTGCCTGCATATTATGAACTTTGACCTGGGAAAAAATGTTTAAACATACAATCACAATCATCGATAGAGAGGATGAGTACGATGCTCAGTAGGTTTGGATTTGGTCCAAATTAGACAGACACACAGAAATCAGAAGAAGAAGAAGAGATAATCTGTCCCCTCCAATGCCACATTTTCTTTTAATCGCATCGTGTTTGAATTGAGCTGAAACAGGGAGTTCAATCACACTTCTAAAGTTCACTAGGTTTGCATTCCTTGAGTCAGTGGAGCTGAAACGATTATCTCCCTCTTGCCTCCGCAAATGTTTCCATTTATCCCAACGAGGTGAATCATTTACTAATGAGACTTGGTGACACTAATTACACTAATGACACTAGGTGACACAACAACCTGGTAGAAAAAAGAACACAATCTCCAAGCAAAACCATGCCCAGCTCTCTGACGTGAATTCATTTATCACAAACTAAATATGTCATTATGTTTATTACTTCTACTTCCTTTGATCCAATTATTCCCTTTGGCTAATCCTGGCAAATATTAAGTGTTGATAGTTGGGGCCTTGGAAGAGAAAGGTCAGAAAACCCCTCAGCTGGGCTGTACCTGCCTCCTTCTGAAGAGCAGATATTAGATGAGAAGGAGAAGTGTTAAATTCAAGTCCAGCCGTATGTGAGCACCGTAGTTCAGGAGGGGTGAGGGGAAAGATGGGTCATTGGAGAGGAAGAGGGGACCTCTGTCCCACTTGAGCCCTCATAGTCCTTATCTCTTCCTCTATTGGAAAGTCTGGTCTGCTGGCATAACAGTCCCCCATGAGAATACTTGAGCAATGTACAGGGTGCTACAGTGCACACACTTATTTCATGACTTGTTCAGAGAATTTCACAATCACAGAATTTTACAATCACAGATCTGTGATTGTAAAATGATCTTTCACAGATTCTTCTGGATATTAATGGACATGACCTTTTCAACATGGCGCCATCGGTGTGTTACAGCATTGCATACTAGTATGCATTGCTTTGAAAGCCCATGCACAATACATATTGCAGCGACAAAGCCTGTTACAGGAAAATTAACATCCTCCGATTATCCAGTGTCAAAATGAATATCCAGTGACAGTGGGGTCTTTGGTAAAAGGCATTGTGTTTAACTCAGTTTTAGTATTAAAGAAGGGATCCTTGGCACCAGCAGGACAAATTGCTCCTTGTCATGAATGCATTAACCTTGACATGCAGCGGCCCGTTCATGTGTCTCCTTTCCTTTTTTCCCCATTTTATTTATGTTTTCAACTGACTACATTTCACCCACTAGCTTCTCAGGAGCACACCTTGTTCTTCTGCATAATCCATGCCAATGAGGTCCTCCTCACATTACTCTTTCCCTCTCTTTCTATTTTTCTTTTGGGCTGCTCCCCTGTTCATCTGCCTCCCTCTCTCCCTCCTTTGACATTCTGTCTTTAAAGAGGCCTCACCCTCACGTTCTCTCTGTCTCTCTGTTGAGCTCACAGCCCTCTCTCCCCCCCCCCCTCCCGCCCGCTTCTACACCACAGGTTATTTAAGCATGAGAAGCCTTTCTAATAACAGGCTGCTATGGGGCATGTCCACATCCTTTGCTAGAGACAGTTTAACAAAGACTCAAAGATCAATCTTTAACGCTACACATTTAAAACATTCATACATTCCCTATCTTACTGTTGGGAAAATAACTGAGCAGAGAATTAAAAATTCAAAGTATAGGAAGATAAATATGAGCACAGATAAGTGTGTCATATATTTGTATAAAATATTATTTTATCTTATCTATCTTATTTTACCCTATCTTTAATATGGATCAATATAAAAATAATTTTGTCATGTTTTCATAGGATCACTTTGCTCCAGATCTTTTCCGACATTCCAACACCAACACACTTTGTTTTCCCCTGATGTTTAGACAATGAAACTCTAAGCAGTTAATTTCAATTTTAAATTAATTTTAAATGACTGCATGCTGATACACATTTCTGCTTCATTTTCAGGTTCAAGTTTCTGTTTTTTGTTTATAATCCGTTTTAATTGCCTCAGATGTTTTGGTGAAAGTAATTTCCTCTTGTGCATTGGATTAAGAGCAGAAAAATGTTGACGCAGCTGATTACTTTCTTGCGGTTTAAAGCCAGGCTATAGATGTCCTCTGAGTCTATAGTAAAGGGAAGGGAGGCTGTGATCCTGCTGCAGCTGTTTTTTCCCCAGCAGCATGAGTCCCTGTGTCAGACGCTCTGTGACTCAGCACCTACCGAGGCTAATAGACTGTAAATTATAAGGTGGCGGAAATACATCGCTGGCTATGGACCTAACACATGTGTGTGAGCTAATACCACACACACTAACATACAGACACACACACACATCACGTGCACACACACACAAACACTATACATACAAATTGACATAGACATGTACGTGTACAGACGCATGCACATTTAAATACAAAGAAATTCATACAACCACACACACACAAACAGACGTTCATATACAAAGACTGACAGACAGACACCCCTACACACACACATGCAGCGCAAAGAAGTAACTAATTGAACACCTGGTGCTGTTTGGCCTGGCTAATTTGAGATTAATTGTTGGCGTGCCATGAAGGGCCAGGGTTGGGTGAGAGACTGGGTCCCGGGGAGAGATAGTGATGGAGAGAGAGAGAGAGAGAGAGAGAGAGAGAGAGAGAGAGAGAGAGAGAGAGAGAGAGAGAGAGAGAGAGAGAGAGAGAGAGAGAGAGAGAGAGGAGAGAGAGAGGAGGAGAGAGGAGAGAGAGAGAGAGAGAGAGAGAGAGAGAGAGAGAGAGAGAGAGAGAGAGAGAGAGAGAGAGAGAGAGAGAGAGAGAGAGAGAGAGAGAGAGAGAGAGAGAGAGAGAGAGAGAGAGAGATTGATGCAAGGGTAGGTGGCACCACTGGCATTTCTGAATGTTATGTTTGTGTATGTTTGTGCCAGTGTGTGTGGGGAGGAAGGAGGGCAGGGGTCTAATTGGGCTTAAATTGATGGTCTTGCAGTAGAAGCACTCAAGACTCAGTTATAATTCCACGTCAACACAACACGAAGTGGTTTACGGAACCACTCCATCCTTGTGGACCCTCCTGACATGCAGTGTTTTAACCTTGAGGTAATATTATAAGATGCATCCAACCTTTATGGATTCTCTGCGCAAGGCCAACTGGACCTTTTGGGATCAATGGAAGTTCGGGAGACTAGGGACAGACGGAGATGCAGAGAGAGGGAAATTCCACACGTCATTATTTCACAGTTGGATTCAGCATATATATATATATAATATATATATATATATATATATATATATATATATATATATATATATATATATATATATATATATATATATATGCTGAATCTGTGAATCCCACACATATATATATATATATATATATATATATATATATATGATGGATGGATGGATGGATGGATGGATGGATGGATGGATGGATAGATAGAATGAGATATCTGAAATCCATTTTAAGTCCTTGCCCTTAACGTCATAGGCAAATTGTTTTCATTAGCCAGAAAAAGTAACATTGGCTTTGAGTTATTGCATTTGGTTTTTAGTGCCCACTAGCGTCAAAGCAGGAACAAATATCGTGAATTTGACCTTCAGAAAGATATATTCTCTAGCTAGTGGATCCTAATCTGGGAGTAATGTTTTTACATGGTGTACATTACCATGGAAGTTTCCTAGCGTTTTGCTCACACATGCACGCACATGCACATGCACATGAACACGCACACTTACACATACACTCAAACAAACACACACACACACACACACACACACACACACACACACACACACACACACACACACACACACACACACACACACACACACACACACACACACACACACACACACACACACATCCACACCCACACACACACACACACACACAAATAAACAGAATAACTGCTACTCGAATTGAGTCACATGTTTCTAATTTAATAAATGATTATTGAATTTATGTGAATTTTTGTGTGATCGCATTGGTGTCTATATGCATGTGTGTGTGTGTGTGTGTGTGTGTGTGTGTGTGTGTGTGTGTGTGTGTGTGTGTGTGTGTGTGTGTGTGTGTGTACACAAGTGTCAAAGATGTAAAATCACTTGAAAAATGTCTAACCTTTTTTCTACCATTTTTTGCACCAGAAAAGTATGATCTATATAATCTAGAGAGACAGATACTGTACATGCATACTTGTTAATACATAAATATATTTAAAAACATACTAAACATACACAGAGGAAATGTGTGTGTGAGAGAGAGAGAGAGAGAGAGAGAGAGAGAGAGAGAGAGAGAGAGAGAGAGAGAGAGAGAGAGAGAGAGAGAGAGAGAGAGAGAGAGAGAGAGAGAGAGAGAGAGAGAGAGAGAGAGAGAGAGAGAGAGAGAGAGAGAGAGAGAGAGAGAGAGAGATCTAATCGAGGAACGTTGACCTTCGATAAACACTGGAGACGTAGGGTGTCGACGGTTGGTCGACGGTGTACTGCAGTCCAAACTGACTGATCATATTTCAGCATCATCAGCTGGCCAGCCATCATATCACCACCACAAACCATGCTGAGCCATATATTCTGGTGAACTATGGACAGAATGGCAGCAGGAAATGGCCATGCACTACTGCTAAACATCACCATGTAGCAGTGGCGAGCGGTGACTTTTTACTGTGGTCATGCTGAAGTGTCAATACCTATGCGCGCCCGTGGGGGGGCATTATATTTTTTAATAAAAAATATAATATGGTTAGTGGAAACAGCTTGTAGTGATCACGTTGGTCCAGAGGTACATTTGATCACTATAAGCGGTTTGATTACTAAAACCGAATTGTTATTACGTATTTTCACTTATTTTTTTATGGAGCAACATCATCTAAATGCCAGTTGGTATAGTTTTTCAATGAGAAAAATGTTAACGAAGCGGTCGTCAGCGCGATCCTCTCGTCAGCTCCAAACTCACCCGTCTGCACCTCAATCACAGACCACGGCTGGTTTTCCGCACAGCATTTACAGTAACTCACTGACACGTCTGAGATCAGTAGGCACTGCTGCCGGTGTGTTTTTAAAACGAACTAGGCTAGTAGCGCCGCAGATTTCTCTGCGGCGCTACGGCGCTACTATTTTTGCGCATGCGCGTTGTCAGATAAGCTGCTTCACTGACAGCTTTTTTGCCATTCAAAACGCTCATCTACGGTAAACACGGCCTTTAGCAACTGTACTAGTCGGTGTCACAGTGCGCATGCGCGAAACAAGCTGTCAGCTTTCCAGCTTTTCGCAAGCGAAACGGGACAGATTAGGCACGGATTTAAGACCAAAACAGTAAAACTAAGGTATTGTATAATTGAACACACTGCCAGATTAATATTTTCAATTATTTTTATTGAAGGGCTTGGGCATGAACTGCATTTATAGCTTATTATGACCGCTCGCCCATGCCATGTAGAGAGAAAACCTTCAAGACCGCAAAGGACATGAAGCCCTTTGTGCGTTACTCTCTGAGTTACTCTGTGTTACACAGTGTTACTCTGTACTACTCAGTAGTACAAAATCAGTGGCAAAATTCTTCCTGCAGTCAAAATGGAGGCTTAAGGTTGAGGAAAAGTCTCTTCTGATTGTTTAACCATCATGCGTTTTAATTCATTTTTTAACAAATAAATCATATCAAGTAAAATAATGACATTAAATAAGAGTTTTATGATTGTATGGTTAAATTGTGCTGATTCTTAATACAGGATTATTTAACTCAAAATAGCTCTATCCTATTAAAGCATGTTCACTAACATTTATACATTTGGCACAGCCCATATATTCTGTTTTGCAATTATTCATACCTTTCTGGTTAGCAGCAACTGACACTTGATATTTTGTGGAGCCACTGCTTCCTGTGGTCTTGACAAATACTAGGCTATATTAAAGGTACACAAAAGTTCCAGATGCCCAATGCATCTGTAAGCATGAGGTATGAAACGCTGTGTCCCCCGAAAGAGCGCTCTCCATCTGTCAGCTTCAATACAACCCCCTCTGTGTGTGACGGGAACCGGAAGCTTTACAGACTACCCCGACCCCATCTAACAACATCTTATCCATTTGCCCCTGTGTAACAAAGTTGGTTAATAAAATCAATAGCTTATCTTGTATCTTTTTTTTTTTGGTGCCTACTTTGTTTTTTCCTGTAGTTAAGCAAAGAAAGACGTTAAAATGAAAAAAAAGAAAAAAAGAAATTCAAGCAAATAAGAAATAGAATGAAGTATAATGTGAAATCAGAAATAGACTACAGTGTGTGTGTCTCAGCCCAGCTTCTACACATGATGGAGTCTAGCTTTACCCATCCCCGTGCGTCTCCTCTGAATCCTGCTGGTCAGAGCTTCTGTGCCGGGGCTATCCTGCATGCTAAACACAAGCTACTTCTGGGCTGGGGGCAGGCCATCGCTTCGCTTGCATTTAGTGTTAACAGGGACAAGGCCATGTTGTCATGTTTACCTCAAGGTCCACGGTCTGCACCTGCCCAAGAAAATCTTTCATAGCTCTAAAAAAGACGGCACAAACTCAGCATGGCGGCTATAGCGTTGCTCCTGGTATAGTGACACAGAGGAATATAGGGTTGGGGTTCTCTCTTCTTCTGACAGCACTGACCTACACGGTTTGCCCCTCCACCATGGGAGTCCATTTAACAGTCAACTTCTATATTTAGAAAGGAATATATATGTGTGTGCAGGTGTATATGTATGTGTGTTTCTGTGTGTGTGTGTGTGTGTGTGTGTGTGTGTGTGTGGTGTGTGTGTTGTGTGTGTGTGGTGTGTGTGTGTGTGTGTGTGTGTGTGTGTGTGTGTGTGTGTGTGTTTGTGTGTGTGTTTGTGCTTCCATGTTTGCATGCGTGTTTGTTTTCCACCGCTTGCCTTTTTTTTAGGCTGTGCATCGGCACATTCCCTCAGGTAACCACTTTACCTTAAACACATGCATCACATGCGGAGTGAAACATTTCAGTCAGAGGCCTGTGATGAGCCTCAAGGTTTCCCACAGGTTGTTAGAAATAGGTTTTTATTGCAGAGGTGTCAAAGGGGTGACAACAGTGTAGCTCATTTAGATAATTATGAGTCTGTAGGCATGCCGCTCCCCATAATCAATCTCATGAGAGGCACCTGTTGTCACCCCTTCAATTATACCTTTGTGATTAGTGGCACAATTATCAATACATTGGTAGTACATATACAGAATAATAATACTTTAAACATTCAATATTGGACCTTATACTTATAAAGAAGATAGAAAATAGACTATCGGGATCACAGTTCCTTCAATGAACAGTTGAGTTGTAAAGTTAGACCCTATGATTGCTAGCTTAGGGGAATTTTTTGGTTCAGTTGTTCGGAGGCACACCGCCCAATATGGCTTCCCTGTGGAGGGAGAGAGAGAGTAGCGCAAGAATAGCAACTAGGACGTGTGTTTTGGGTAAAGGCTTGAGCATTGTGCTGGGAGAATTCCATTGCCCTTACTCTAGGAGGCCTTGCAATATGCCGTGGTCGAACGTTCTGAAGATGGACTAATGAAAGAGCGTCTTAGATACTTTGCCCTGTGTGTTGTACCAACGTGGACAACCTGGTGAAAATATAGCTTCATTACAGAGGTTTGAATTGAAACACAACATTTGAATCAGGGCTCCAAGACATAAAAGGGAAACTAAATAGTTTATAATGCTCACACTCACGACTCTCATGTTTATGGACATAGATCCCAATACGTATGTTTGGATGAAAATAATTGTCGCCGCGATTTTTTCCGCTCACAGACTGCTTTTAACCTTCCTACTGCAAGGAATTGCGGCATTAGTTCCTTTCATGCCGCAAAGGGGCGTATAATATTCCCTGCTAAAGGAGATAACCTTGGTAAGCTTTTTTTGTCTGGCCCCCCAATTCTATAAATTTCTGATGCCCCCACTACCTAACCAATTCCAATCATTCTTGATATAAAAAAGAGAGTCATTATTCCACTCAAATTAGATTAATAAACCTCTCACTGAGAGTTTTATTACTATATCTGATTGAGATGATGAATTGAAATATTGCCTGTTTTGCACTTCATATTTACAGAACTGCATATCTTAGGTCATTTCACCAATCATTTACTAAATGTACTAAACATGACGTGCGTGGTGTATGACTAGCTATACCAATCAGGATATTTTGCTGATACACTTCAGGATTGTGGGTAGTGAAGTAATGTAACCTTGTAGTTTGCATTATTTACAGTGTTTTCATTTTCATTTGCATTATTATGTTGGGATTAATTATTTTATTGTTGTTTGGTATGTTTTCAGGAAGCATTGGAATGGAGGATGTTGTGATGAGAGGATATTGGTTCCGGCCCGACAGTTCAGTGGGGGGAGCAATTGAAGAGATTCACCGAGCACATGAGGTACTGTGTTGCCGTGTCGGTCTTAATACAAGAAGAGAATAACGCAGACAACTGTATTAATTATTTATTGTAAACCCCATATTCCCACGATCCCACAGTGACCGGAGGGCGCTACCTGAGCAGAAATAAGGGTTACAGTAATCCTCCATGACATTGCGATTGAAACATGTTTTCTTAAAACAAGTTTGATATCAAACAGGCTTCTACAGGAACATATCCTATTGTTTCACTGTCGAATAGCTCTTGGTTGGTCTACCAGGGATCGTTCAGGCATTATGGCTAATAATCCAAAAAGAGAGAGAGAGGAAGTGAAGGACCAATGAAGCTGAGAGGTAATCAAAGTGATTTAATGAGGAAAGCAGGCACTTTTTTGGTGTTTATCCTAAGTGGTACTAGCAAAATCTCTTCTTTTGCACTGCTATTAGAGCCAGATAGAAACAGCAAATGAGCTGTAGCTGAATTACAAGTACCATGTGACCTGCACAATTATTCCACCGAGAGCACTGTGTGTGTGTGTGTGTGTGTGTGTGTGTGTGTGTGTGTGTGTGTGTGTGTGTGTGTGTGTGTGTGTGTGTGTGTGTGTGTGTGTGTGTGTGTGTGTGTGTGTGTGTGTGTGTGTGTGTGGGTGGGTGGGGGATTAAACTAGTAAAGGCAATTTAAATATAAAGGTTATTTTAATCATACCAGTGATCAGTGAAATTAAATCATGAAACTGCCTTCTCGAATGGAAATATTATAGATTAACTAGGCGATACACAGTATGTTCATGTAATGTCATTAATCATGTGTTTGTTATACTGAAAAACCATTGCAAAAACCAAGGGTTGTCATTTACAAAACTGCTTATTCTATGTATTCATTGATAAAATGCAATTTGTGTAGATGTATAAATAGATAATTTTGAAATTAATAGGAATTCTCTGAATATTTTAGCATTTTAACGTATTGATCAGTAACGAAGGCTCACAGGCCTAGTGTGATAAGAATGCTGGCGCTGATTAAAATCAAGCTTTATATACAGTACCTATCTGAACAGTAAAAGTTGAGCAAGCATTACTTGATGGCAGCCGTTTGAGTATGGTAGCTGTTGGTTAGCTGAAACCAATGTGTGTGCAACAATTTGGTCTTAACTTCACCATTCCATTGAACAGGCTTTGTTTAGTGGTTTGTCATTTAGAAGAAACTTTATCGAAAGCGCCCTAACGGGGGATACACTTGTTTAAGAATGGTTTTAAACAACGCCAGATGACTTAGCTTTTCACCGTATGTGTGTGTGAGTAAAAGACACGTATCTTTCGCTGTTCCAGCACAGTCGGCATGGGCCAGATTTGATCAAACACGTTTGATTTCATCACGGCTCGTCTTTGAACAGCAAATTACTCTGAACCATGAAAATATAGACCTGTAAATTCAAAACACATCAAAACCTTGAGATTAAATGTTTAGAGAGGGAAGAGATCATACAAATATAGGCTATTTTTATTCATTAACGATTTTTACATTAAATCATTGCTATTTAATTAATTCACTTTTTATTTAAAACTGTCTTTTATAAGTGCGCTATAATTATGGAAAATAATATTTGGGTTAATTTTTAAACTAACATTTGCATTATTAATGCATGATTAACAGTATTTTGGCAAAACGTTTTTCAAAATGAGAATTGTCCAGCCTTTCTCCTTCAACGCTGTTGGCGTCGCACTGAAATCCAAATAGTTTTCCATCATTATCATCATCATACAAATTTTGGATTAATAACGTATTTTTCCAACAGTACATCGATAACCTTCCTCATCGACCACAGACAACAGAAGGAGTCCCGCACCATTAGAGCTAACCTAGCCATCATCTCACAGTCTCCTAGCAACATGAACTTTCAATCCCCCACATCTTCCAAATAATAGGAACTCACTGTATGCTCCATTAATTTGTAATTTCCCCCAAAACATAAAACTGATTTGAGTGGCAGCTCATGTTGACCACAAACTGGTAATTTGCAACTTGATAGCACATGGAGGGGATAAGTGATTAGCATGGTGCGTCCAGACAACAACATACCATTATTCTATTGCATCATACTCAGACGACACTATGACCGCATTGACTCATTGTGTGGGGAACAATATTTGGCTCTAAAAAAATGCATAAGCTACTACCAGTGAGTGTAACTAATCTGCGGATGGTAACCATCTTATTGCTGCCATTTAGTTACTATCATTCTGACCGTTGGCATATGATACTGAGGAGAAGTGGCCCCTGCTTAGGCCCCCTATACAATGATGACTTGATGACAATCAGAATAGCTGGTTAAAAAATGCAGTAATTTTAAAATGGAAAACCAGTTTTCCCCCTTATTGCAATAATCCAGCTGTGCTGAGAGTGTGAAGCTATAATTAACACATACAGTCACAACCATGGAAGGATGGAATAACACACAGTGCATTAAAGATGAAGATATTGTGTAAGGTTACGAGCTCCAGATTAGTCTCAGGCTGTGCTATGTTTGTGACGACACCCCCAGGCCCTGCTTTTGATAGATCACATTCCCGAGCATCATGCGGTAAACACCATGAGGAGCTGACGCAGGCGTCAAGAGGCTCCGAGTAGCATTGACCCTGTAACGCTCTGTTCTCCTTTGTTGTCGCTGTGAGTGCTTTGAATCAAAGCCTCCATCAAATCCGACAAATTATGACTCATTTTATATTCATTAGATGCTTCAGATCCTTTATCAGGTCGTAAATGTCTGTTGCACATGTCAGAGGCTGAATTCTAATAAGCGTAGCGTTGCGACTGAGCTTTGATTAAAATGCAGAGACCATTCATCTTCTTTCTCCCATTCCGCCTGCTTTTTCCACTTTGGTTTTACATAAACACCTCTATGATCATTTCCCCTTCTTTTGTTTTCCATGTCATTATGCGACTGTTCTCATCCAGGAATAGTGCAGATAAACAAGGGAGGAGGTTGGTTGGTGCTCAGACTGCTTAGTATATTTTGCAATTCCGTAAGTGGGGTACGTGGGAGACTGCCAGCCACAAGGGACATGGCAGTCAGATGTGCGTTCACTTCTTGTAGAGAACTTTGGATTCAACTACTTATGTTGAATGTTCATAGATTCCTTTTATGTCAACAATGTCATAATTATATCAGTTACGTCTTGATTGCCCCTCTTTTTCATTACTGGAGTGTGAAAGTGGAGACATTTTGCCTTGAATCCAATGGATTTATAAAGCGATATATTAATGATAATAATTATATGGATTAAAACCAAGGCCTGAGTCAATTCTGATTGGCTGGAGGGCGGTTGATTATTTCTCAATAATCACAATGCTATGATTTCGTCGTATAAATCGGATCACGGTTGTAAATCAAATGTCTTAAACAAACATTTACTGTCAACTTCATTCAGATTAGAAATTAAAAGTGAACCTCAATATATAAGACAAAAGCTATTTGGATTTCAACATAAACTATTTTGGCCGACCTATGAGAGAAGGGAAGCAGAAAAACCAAGGTTAGAGATACAAAATAACAAGGAAATATCAAAGTAACCCATCGAGAGGATCACGCAAAACAGAGGAGGAACTGAACAAAGGGAGGAGAGAACCACGGGCAGTCCACCATAAAGGCATGGTTACATGGATTTACATAGAACCATGTATATATGGTTATACATGGTGACATGTATTTACATAGAATCATTTATATATGGTTAAACAAAAATGATTACATATATTTACATAGAACCATGTTTATATGGTTAAACATAGTTACATGTATTTACATAGAAACATGTATGGTTATACATGGTTACATGTATTTGAGTGTAAAATTTGCTGCCCCTGAACTTGCCGCATGAATATACATGTCAGCGTATAAAAGGGGCTTAAAATGGCAGTGAACACCAAATCATTTTCTTTTGTTTTAAAGTGGTAGTGTCCTATATATTCTTCAGCGTGGTAATCTATGCTATTTTATTCTAGGACCGTCATTTTGAGAAAACAGTTGTAAAATCATATTCGTGCCAGATCCATCAACCAGTTTTTAAGCCCACTCTGCTCCGAAATACTCTGTGATATCATCACGATAAAGAGACGCCAGTGCCGAGGTGTGTGTAGATGAGTGGAGTTTGTCTCGGCAGGGGTTGAGGTTGATTGCGACGTCAGAGAGGTTTATGTTTCCCAGACACTCATAGTCTAATGCCACGGTGTGTGTGGATGTCTGGAGTTCCATCTGAGCAGTAAGCATTTAGATGTTTGCATCTGAGAGGGTTATGCGTCCGTATAATTACAATGTAATGCCAACTTGTGGGAAGCATTTCATTTACAGTATTGCTCATAACGTATTTAAACTAAAATGTATCATAAAGATGCCAGGGTTCGTTACCATGGGGATAACTTGTTGAACTCTCAGCACAAAACGAGTTACAATTCAAGCTGAAACAAGGGTTCACCAACACTTAATCACCACATCCCATCCAAAACATCCTCTCTGACCGAGCTTTCATCAGCAGCAATAATGTATTGAAGTCAATCATGAAGGAGGAAGCAGGAAACAGGATAATGACATTAGTCATGGCCTAGGCCTAGGGTAACCAAACAATGGGGAGGACGAAGGCGTGATTCCATTTTAACAATAATCAAGGTTTATTTGATGAACAATAAGGAAAAGAGACAAAACAGTTGGCAAGCAGGTGAAGGAGCCAAAAAGGAAGCGAGGGCTGGTTTGGAGGAACAGGGCGTCCCATATAGGCCACAAACAAGGCGACTCCACCCCTCCTCGTCAGTCCTAATTTGGAAACAGGCACACCAGTCCTAATTGGGAGATAGGAAAATCATAGGCAAGGCCTTGCGGCCATCACATCTCCCCCCATAAAATAAATCCACCGGATTTCCAATGAGGTCAAACAACAATTCTACCACCTACTGCTCTTAAATCAAAATCAACCAACCATTTTGAGCAATACAAATATTCTACATCGAACAGTCATAACCCACACATACAGGTATGGTTACTCAATACAATTCCATTTTTTTATTTTTTTATCTAAGATTAACCTTTTTTCTTTCAAAATACAGTACCACGGATATCTGCGATATCATCGAAATGACACCTAATAGAGTTATTCACCAATCTAAAAACTCAAACCCTTCACCAATAACACAATTACAGTAAAATTACAGCCTAAATCGCGATCACTCCATCACCATTAATGTTCATCAAAGAGAGATTGCAGGTTAGATTGAACAACAGCAATATATTGGCCCACACTCTGGACTTGGCCGGCCCGTTACCAAGAATTATGGCGGTGCCATGTAACGGGAGCGCCGGACGTATGCCAACAGCCACTTTACCTTGGACCAAGTCAGAGTCTATATGCACCCTATGCAGAGGCACAGACAAAACGTTTAGATTAATTCCACGCACTAAAACAGATTGGCCAGTATCGGAAGCAGGCGAGAACGGCAAAAATGGTTGCAAGATAAATGATTCGACCGAACCAGTATCTAAGTATTTTAATCAGCACTTTTTCTCCATCAGCACATAGTGACACAGAGCCATCTGAAATAAATTGAGAAAAATTTGCTTTGTGCTCATTCACATTAATCAGTTGACTAGGGAGAGATATGGCCAAAGCAGAGCCTTGTGCTGCATTTTAAGTCTGAGTAGCAGTAGGCCTACGAAATTTTCCGATATATTTTTGTTAATTTTCCTTCTTTTTCAACGCCTCACATTGCTATTTCGTATGCCCTACGCCTAGGCAGAAGTGGCACGTTACGTTATGATCTATTTTATTTTGAGTGCGCTCAGCATGAAATCCTGATATACACAGAAAGAATAGGGGCGCAGTAGATGCGGTTTATGGGGAGCCTTGCGGCTCCACTGTCCACGGTCAATACTGACTGGTTGTCCACCAAAAAACCTTATTTTGTGGACTAATGTTTAGTCCGCTAAAACTGCTGCTTCAGACAGCGTAGTCACATGGTGTTCGTTATAATACATCGGCTATCTCTCGAGGGAGACAATCTTTGAATGGCCTCAACCAAAAAGAGACTGTGCAATCGCCATAGCGACTCGCCGCTTCCGATGACCGAACACCAGCGGTCAACTGAATAGACAATTTGTCTGCGTACAACCCCATATTGTCTGACGAAAAGGTTGGTGCAATTCACAATACTTTGATGGTATGCTCTGCACTAGTAGTTCGTAGGTTTTTAAGCACTGCTTTTTTCCGCATGAATAGAAGACACTCGGGAACAACGAGTGCTGCATAAGCTTGGGCCGATGGCCCATCAAAAGCACACTGAACAGTAACACTGGGCGAACAGGCCAATCGTGGCAGATCAGCCACGCTCAAATAAGGTAAAAAGGTAATCTACGTTTGATTCTTCAATATGGCTTAGAGGTTCTTATGTTCCTTGTTACATCCATATTGGCCAGCATTAAACAGACGTAACAGAGTCAACTTACCCTCCTAAATTATTTAAAAGTTAAAGACAAGTCCGTTTTGCGTTCAAGCTCCTGTATTTGTGATCGATTCGAGCTCCATCTGCACTTTCAATAGAATCATTTCACGTCTAAAGTTGCCGTTTCCTATGACTTTTTGCAATTCAAGCTCTTGCTGCTCAACGAAAACGCATTGGAGTGCAAGCTGTGACGGAGGTTGAGTTCTGCCGGAGAACTTTCTCAACCACGCATCTCGACAATCGTTTGCATTATCCTTATTTTTGCGACTCCAATGGTACCGTTTATATGTCCAAATAACACAACTGTTCCTTGGACATGGCCGAAAGCACTGGGTGGCTCACGCTATTATCAACCTCAGCATGGATGTGGCAATGGCTCTCTTCATTGTTATTAATAGATCAACGGCGAACCCCGCACGCCAATTCTACCATGTACAAGACAACCAGGAGCTCCTAAACATTTACACTCCGACGATATCTATTTTCTGGATTTGTCTGAGAGCGGCAGATTACAAGAAGAATCTAACCAATACCGCTGCGTTCCAGCCACGCTGGTCTTCAGCCTCTTCAACGGGTGTAGCAGCCCAGACGCATCACTGGAACTAGTTAAACGCCAAGTGGCAACTGGGAGAAAACTTGCTCTAGAATTGTTATCTTGTCACCGAGCGCCAACACCAATGAAACAAAATAAACAATGTTTCCGAAAACACTCCATGCTCGAAAGTTAGTAGGATATGACAGTATCACCACTCATGATCAGACTCCCGCAACAATACATTAACGTCCAAACATCTTTATAACTCAAGATCCTCGTCCCAAAAAGAGTCGGTCTTGGATCATTTCTAGGTTTAACATAAACAAATATGGAGTCTCAAGTAGATATGTCCATTCATCATAAAATGGAACCAAAACATCACAAAAAGCGAGAGCTGGCTATAGTTGACGAGCCCACAGCATTGTATGGCAAGGTAACACAACAGAGGAGGTGGAGGGTTATTTCATTTTAAAAATTCAAGTTTATTTGATACAACAACACATAGAGACAA
>OLKM01001416.1:0-66158 GCA_900291075.1 Melanogrammus aeglefinus | reverse complement strand
GATAAAATGATTCGATCCGAACCAAGGGATCTTAAGTATTTTAATCAGCACTTTTTCGTCCATCAGCACATATGCACAGAAAAGGGGGGGCCCCACACAGAGCATCTGAAATAAAATGAGAAAAATTTGCTTTTGTGCTCATTCACATTAATCAGTTGACCTAGGAGAGATATGGCCAAGCAGCAGAGCCTTGCTGCATTTTAAGTCTGAGTAGCAGTAGGCCTACGAAATTTTTCCGATATATTTTTGTTTAATTTTCCTTCTTTTCAACGCCTCACATTGCTATTTCGTATGCCCACGCCTAGGCAGAAGTGGCACGTTACGTTATGATCTATTTTTATTTCGAGTGCGCTCAGCATGAAAATTCCTGAATCCACCAGAAGAATAGGGCGCATTAGATGCGGTTTTATGGGGAGCTTTGCGGCTCCACTGTCCACGGTCAATACTGACTGGTTGTGTCACCAAAAAAACCTTATTTTGTGGACTAATGTTTAGTCCGCTAAAACTGCTGCTTTCAGACAGCGTAGTCACATGGTGTTCCGTTATATACATCGCTATCTCCTCGGGGAGACAATTCTTGAATGGCTCAACCAAAAAGAGACTGTGCAACTCGCCATACGACTCCACTTCCGATGACGAACACCAGCGGTCAAACTGAATAGACAATTTGTCTGCGTACACCCCATATGTCTGACGAAAACGTTGGTGCATTCCACAATACTTTTGATGGTATGCCTCTGGCACGAGTTCGTAGGTTTTTAGCACTGCTTTTTTCCCGCATGAATAAGAACGACACTCGGGAACACCGAGTGCTGCATAAGCTTGGGCGCATGGCCACTCAAAACACACTGAAGCAGTAAACACTGCGTCGAATCAGGCCAATCGTGCAGATCAGCCACGCTCAAATAAGGTAAAAAAAGGTATCTACGTTAGATTCTTCAAATATGGCTAGAGGTCTTATGTTCCTTGTAACATCCATATTGCCAGCATTAACAGACGTAACAGGAGTCAACTTACCCTCCTAAATTAAAGTCAAGCACAAGTGCCAGTTTTTTGCGTTCAAGCTCCTGTGATTTGTGATCGATATCACGCTCCACTCTGCACTTTTCAATAAGAACTTCACGCTCTAAAAGTTGCCGCTTTCCTTTGACTTTTTGCAATTTCAAAGCTCCTTTTGCTGCTCAAACGACAAACTGATGGGAGGCAGCTCGTGAGGAGGTTCGAGTTCTGCAGGCAGAACCTCCTTCTCAACCAGCGCATCTCGAATAATCGTTTGCATTATGCCTTTATTTCTCTTTGCAGAGCTAGACAATGACACCTTTATAATGTCCCACAAGTAACACAAGCTGTTCCTTGGTAAATGGCTCGAAAGCATCCACTGTGGGTGTGGCCACGAAATTATCAACCTCAGCCATGGCTGTGGCAGATGGCTCATCGATTCATTGTTCTTAAAATAGATCAAACGGGAACCCGCAACGCGCAATCCTACCCATGTAACAAGACAACACAGAGCTCCCCCTAAACATTTACACCCCGACTAATCCTATTTTCTGACTTTGTCTGAGAGCCGGAGATTAGCAAGAAGAATCTAACCACCAATACCGCTGGCGTTCCAGCCACCCCGACTTGGTCAATTCAGCCTTCCTTCAACGGCGGTGACCGCCAGCCCAGACGCAGTCACTGGAACCTAGGTTTAAACGCCAGAGCGTTCTAACTGGAGAAAACTTTGCTCTAGAATTGTTATCTTGTCACACGAGCGCCAACAGCCACATGCAAACAAAATAAACAATGTATCCGAAAACACATCCCAATGCTCGAAAGTTAGTAGGATATTGAACAGTTATCGCAGACCACTCATGATCAGACCTACCGCGCCCGACAATTCCATTTAACGTTACAAAAAACATCTTTTAATAACCAATATCACACATCTCGCTCCCCCCAAAAAAGTACCGGTCTTGGCTCATTTACTACGTTATCAACGTAAACAATCACTGGAGTTACTCACGTGATATGTCCATTCATTCATAAAATGGAACCAAACAAATCAACAAAAATGCGGAGCATGGCTATAGTTTGACGAGCCCACACATTGTCATGGCCTAGGGTAACCAGACAATGAGGGAGGATGGAGGTGTTATTTCATTTTAACAATAATCAAGTTTATTTGATAACCAATAACAAAAAGAGACAAAACAACAGTTGCAGCGTGGTAGCAGGTCAAGGAGCCAAAAAGGAAGAGAGGCTGACTTGGAGGAAACAGGGGCCCTCATATAAGCCACAAACAAGGCAACTCCGCCCCTCCTCGTCAGTCCTAATAGGGAAACAGGCACACCAGTCCTAATTGGGAGATAGGAAAACTATAGGCAAGGCCTTGCGGCCATCACCGTGCCCCTCACTGACAATGCCCTCTGGCTAGTCGGTCACTCTGAAGACCTTATATTCCAGCAGCACTGTGACAGTTTGCTGCTGCACTTTTTGAGGGTGGCAGGTAAGGGACCAGGGATCTCACTAGTTTGTGGTTGATTAAATATACTGTATATATGTATATGTATATACAGGCGCGTCGTTAGGAAACCGGGCCTATCGAGGCCTATAGCCCCGGATCTTTTGGGAATAGCCCGGATCGCTGTGCCCGTCCCAAAAAAACAAACACATAATGATGAAGATAGCCCCGTAGAAGTTGACTTCTTGTCGTGATTACCAGCGGCCACAGATGAACATTGTAGCGAGTGGAAACGGCAAACCCTGACATGTCCATATATGGGCAGATTATGAATCATTTGTTGCAGATATGTTGCAAATTCAGCGGTTGGTATTCCTTCTTCCTATGCATAGCGCATGTTGTCGATAATTGCTTTGTTTCGTGCTGCTGCTAGCCTTTTAGTGAGATCAGAGTGTTAGAAGGACAGTAATAAAATATCTTTGGCAAGATGAACATAAGAAGAGCGACCCGCAGTGAATTCAACCCGGTCCAACTGGACATGGGGTAGTGCATGACAGTGGTACCGTTAAACCTCTATCACCGAATGTCAACAAAACTCTTGCTCAGGCAACGGATGGGAAATAACTATCAAATGAATTATTTAAACCAGTATGAATATTACCGTAGGCCTACACGTTTACCAGGCAATCGAATCACACACACACACACACACAACACACACAACACACACACACACACACACGCACGCACGCACGCACCGCACCCCGCACGCACGCTCGCGGCGCGTGGGGTCTATCGGAGAGTTGGGAGAATTCCCTGTGGGCCGCCGTTAACGTGTCAACGGCGCAACCAATTTGATTTTTGTCTAGAGGGGGCACAACTGAGCGCCCTCTCCCGAAGTGGTACAGCCCAGGTCGGCCTTGAACTGCGATTGGTCAGAAAGACGTAACAGCTAATGACAACATTGAACTCTCATGCAGGGTTATAACAGAGTGACCCCACTGTTGGCGGTGTCCAACACACATTAAAATCAGCCAGCCTTTGGACAACCCCACCATAACGACGACGACAGGGTTTCAAAGTTTTATGGTTACGACATTGACAATGATCGTGAGGTCAGTCCGACATGACGAATGGTCTTTCTTTTACTGTCTCAAACTACATTACAACTGAATGTTCATCAGCCCCGATTTTCCAAATTATTCCTCGGAGGAGAAAACCCGCCCGAACACACCGTTTTTAAAAGCTCTCTAACTTCTGGGCTACAGCCCCGAATGTTTTCAATTGCTAGCGACGCTCCTGTGTATATACCTCGAAACTCATAATAAACCATAATAAACGGATCCAAACAAGGACAATTTTGGGGGTTAATTTTTGTCCACAAAGGGAGTCAAGCGTGTCCAGTAGTACGCTCTCCAAAGAAACCTCACAACATCCTCCTGATGCCACAGCATTCTCCAAATAACATAAGTCACCGGTCTATAGACCAGCGTTCGAGACCTGCTACACCAAAGAACCGATTGGGGTGGACTTGGAGGCGGAAGTCCTATTCTAGAGCCACCAGATATTGTTCAGAAGTGGCCAACCCTCAGGGAGGGAACAAGGCGGAGCGGTATACTGATGGCGTAATGGGAGGGACATATTCCTCCAAATGAACTAAGCTGGGCCGGCAATTCTTCACCATCAGCATCCTCAAGCCTTGAACTGGGAAAGCAATGCCAACATATTGTTGTCAAAGTGTACCATGAATGGCATTTTGAGTTCAATCTAAAGCAGGGATGCCAGGGTTACGGCCCGCGGGCCGGACACGGCCCGACTGTATGTCACATCCGGCCCGCGGGTGATAAGGGGAGAATATATGTATTTATTAAATTTTTATCTTTTTTTATTTTTATTTTTTTTTATTTTTGGAATCCGTTTGTCTGTTACTGCTGCTGTTACGATTCAATAACTGTTAATCCCCCATTCTCCATTCCATTTCGAAAGGTGTTTAGAAAACACGCTTGTTTCATTAAAAATAATTCATTAATTAAGGCCGCCACTAGGGGGCGCCCCCAACACTTTTGTCGCCACCAACGCATTTGCCGCCCTTAGTGCGATCGCCTAGTTCACCTATGCTAGCACAGGCCCTGCTCGTCGCTATCAAGATGCTATCAAGAAAAAAGGAAGGTTGACACTGAGAGTCGCATCTTTCAGGATAGATGAGAGAGAAAAGTATTTCTTTTTGGGAAGTAGGAGGCAAACCCGTGTGTCTCTTATTTGTTCTCAACAAGTGGCTGTAGCAAAGGAATACAACATCAAACGACACTATTGATGAGACCCATGCAGAGAAATACGGCGAGTACACAGGGCAACTTCTCGGACTCAAAAAGCTAAACGGAGCTGGCATCATCGCTACAGAAACAGCAAGCGCGTATTTCTCCAAATGTCGAGATTACCACACGAAGGTTTGGGTTTATTTTTTATTAGGGGTGGGCATGATTAATCGACGATCGAACTAATTGATCAGTAAGAAAAAATAATAAATATTAGACGGAATAGATCTATTCCTATCATGCAATCCGAATGCCACTGTATATATGGCATTTCAAAATGTGGTAAGCGTCCGTCTATAATGTCTATTCCGATTTGAACTGTTCTTCCACTTCTAATCGGACCAGAAGTGTCCACGCGGGAGAATTTAACAATACATTTTCAATTGCATTTTGAATATAGCATATAAATAGTTATTTTAATATCAAAATATTAATGGATTCATGGAGAAAATGTATTTGTTAATTCTCCCGACGATCGAACTAGAACAATTTTAATCAAATGCCCTCCCCGAATTTTTATATACATATCTTCAACTCTTAGTTATTTTTTACTGAACCGTTTTCTGAAAGAGGAGTGTTCTCAATTTTGTTATATACTTTATACATTTTCATTTCGTTACAGGGGCAGTGAAGGCAAGCTACATCATCGCTTGGGAAATTGCTAAGGCATCCAGCCTTTCTCAGAGGGTGCATTTTGTCAAAGACCTGCATGCTAAAGGCAGCCGAGCTAGTGTGTCCTGACAACAACAAGCTTTTGCTAACATAAGCTTATCGAGGCCTACAGTGACTGAGAGAGTTGAAGAACTTTCTGGTGATTTGAATAGTCAACTAAAAGAGAAGGTTAAGTCCTTCATTGCATTCTCTATTGCTCTCGACGAGAGCACTGACGTGACTGATCTAGCCCAATTAGCGATATTTATTCGCGGAGTGGATGCTTCCCTGAATGTCACTGAGGAGTTTGTGTCAGTCGTGCCAATGACAGACACCACCACAGCTAACGACGTGTTTGTTAGCCTTGTCGGGACCCTGGAAAAACTGGAGGTGGACTGGAGTCGCGCTGTCAGTGTGGCTACCGACGGTGCGCCTTCTATGATAGGAAGGAAGGCAGGAGTAGTTGTGAAGTTGAGAGAAAAGTTAAATGCGGCTAATCCAGAGCAAGTATTCTGGAACTTTCACTGTATACTGCACCAAGAGGCTTTGTGCTGCAAGAGTCTGAAAATGGACCATGTCTTGCGTGTTTGTTATTTACACTGTGAATTTTTAATCAGAGCCAGAGGACTTAACCCATAGGCAATTTCAACGCGCTTTTTTTATTGGAAAACGACATTCATCATGGCCTTTCCCTATCACACGATGTGCGTTGGTTGAGCCGAGGCACACAGTGCTCAAAACATTTTCTGCAAATTACGCACAGAGATAGCCGAGTTCATGCAGGGTAAAGAGAAGCCTGTGGTGGAATTGGACGACCCAGAATGGACCAGGGATCTTGCCTTTTTAGTGGACATTACGGAACACCTAAATATGTTTGAATGTTACAATGCAGGGCCGCAACAAACTCGTCACAGAGTATTATGATAGTGTTCGTTGCTTTTCAATGTAAAACTGGCGTTATGGGAAGACGCAGCTCTTCCAAGCACAATGCCAGCCCACTTCCCCTGTCTAAAATCTCAGCCTGTCAATCATCAGAGTATGGACAAGTACGCAAACTTGCTTTCCAGACTGGGGCATGAGTTTGACAATCGATTCACGGGTTTTTACTGAACTGGAAAAGGACTTTGCTCTTTTTCGCTCTCCATTCACCGATTGACGCTTCCGAGGTCCCAGAGGCGATCCAAATGGAACTGATAGAACTGCAGTGTTTTGCGCACCGTTGAAGGATAAGTACGCATCTGTTGCAATCGAATCCTTCTATCAATCCTTTGCCCACCCCAGTAGCCAATGCTCACGGGCCTTTGCAGGCAAATTATTTGTATGTTTTGGAACAACATATTTATGTGAGCAGGCCTTTTCCGTGATTGAATATTAATAAATCGAAATTGCGGAATCGCCTGACGCACGGACATCTTGAATGATGTCATGAAAATTAGCCCACTGCCCAGAAACTGTACCCCGATATGGACAAGCTGGTGAAAGTTAAAAGGTGTCTGGCTTCGACAAGTAAAATGTTGTAGGCTGGTCTCCCCATGTATCGTAATCCAGTGTGATTTGAAGTGGGAGGGAATAAAAGGGGTTGGGGTTGACTGGTGATGACTGGCAAAGTTAATATGCCTCATCTGTTGTTGAGCCAATTTAATGTTTAAATGTTCTGTTAGCTCATATTTGGCTATTTTTTCAAGAACCTTTTTGTTTTACTAATTCCTTCCTACTTGATATTCAATCACATGGCCTATTGTTGGACTACTTTATTCTGGTGCTTACTTTCTTTGACTTGTTTAGCCCTACTTGGTCTGGCCTTCTTTTAATTGGCCTAATTATGCATTGACGTGTTTTCATGTGCAAGCCTTCAATAAATAAAATAAAAGTAATTAACAGTTTACACTTGTGTTATTTATAGGAAATGTGTTTTGTTGGCACCTAGTCTATTTTGTTGCATTTCTCATTTATAAATGTAGGCTACTTGCATGGATAGGAAAATGTTAAGTTTTTAGAGGGGAGCTGTCTCCTGCTTTAGGCTTCGTAATTGTAGGCCTCATTGTGAGGCTATTTTGGGGCGAATGCAATTTATTTTTGATGTGTAGGCCTTCAAGCATAATTTAAAATAGCCTACCTATCCATGTGTTGAGTCAGTGTTTGGCCTTTTCAGGCCTTTTCAGTCCGAAAGTGTAATCCGGCCCCCTGAGGTCTCACTTGAAAAAAATCTGGCCCCCTGACCAATTTCACCCTGGCATCCCTGATCTAAAGTATCTGCAGGAACTCAATTATTTTTTTGCTCTCCCTGCTTTTCTTAAGATTGTTGAAGTTGCAGCACTTAATTTTTAAACCATCTCATCTCATCTCACCTCATCGTCATCTGCTTATCCGGGGTCTGGACGCAGGGGCAGCAGCTCAAGCAGGGGGCCCCAGACTTCCCTTTCCCAAGCCCCATTGACCAGCTCTGACGGGGGGATCCCGAGGCGTTCCCAGGCCAGTGTTGAGATATAATCTCTCCACCTAGTCCTGGGTCCTCCCCGAGGTCTTCTCCCCACTGGTCGTGCCTGGAACACCTCCCAAGGGAGGCGCTCAGTGGGCATGCTTTCCAGATGCCCGAACCACCTGAACTGACTCCTTTCTAAGCAAAGGAGCAGCGGCTCTAATCTGAGCTCCTCCACGGATGACTGAACTCTTCATCCTATCCCTAAGGGAGAAGCCAGCCACCCTCCTGAGAAAAACTCATCTCGGGCCGCTTGTACCCGTGATCTTGTCCTTTCGGTCATCACCCATCCCACATGACCATAGGTGAGGATAGGAACAAAGATTGACCGACAGATCGAGAGCTTTGCCTTGCGGCTCAGCTCTCTTTTCGTCACAACGGTGCGGTAAAGTGAACGTGATACCGCCCCCGCTGCTCCGATTCTCCGGCCAACTCACGCTCCATCGTACCCTCACTCGCGGACAAGACCCCGAGGTACTCCTTCACTTGGGCTCAAGGAATCATTTCCTATCCGGAGTAGGCAAACCACCGGTTTCCTGCTAAGAGTCATGGCCTCAGATTTAGAGGTGCTGATCCTCGTCCCAGCCGCTTCACACTCGGCCGCCATCCGATCCAGTGAGTGCTGAAGGTCACAGGCCGAAGATGCCATTAGGACCATATCATCTGCAAAGAGCAGTGATGAGATCCTCAGACCACCTAACTGCAACCCCTCCCTACCATAACTACGCCTCGATATCCTGTCCATGAATATCACAAACAGGATTGGTGACAAAGCGCAGCCCTGGCAGAGGCCAACACCCACCGGGAACGAGACTGACTGGCGGCCGAGAACCCGGACACACCTCTCGCTTTGGGAGTACAAAGATTGGATGGCCCTGAGGAGAGACCCTCCCACCCCATACTCCCGCATTATCTCCCACAGTTTCTCCCGGGGGACCCGGTCATATGCCTTCTCCAGAATCACAAAACACATGTAGACCGGATGGGCATACTCCCAGGCCCCCTCCAGGATCCTTGCGAGAGTGAAGAGCTGGTCCGTAGTTCCACGTCCGGGGCGGAAACCGCATTGTTTCCTCTTCAATCTGAGGTTCGAACGATCGGCCGACACCTCCTTTCCAGCACCTTGGAGTAGACCTTTACCAGGGAGGCTGAGAAATGTGATACCCCGGTAATTGGCACACACTCTCTGGTCCCCCTTTTTGAACAGGGGGACCTCCACCCCAGTTTGCCACTCCCACTCACTGTACCCGACGGTACCTAACTCCCACGCAATGTTGAATAGGTGTGTCAACCAAGACAGCCCCTCAACACCCAGAGCTTTTAGCATTTCTGGCTGGATCTCATCAATTCCTGGGGAATTGCCACTGCAGAGACATTTAACTACCTCAGTGACTTCCATAAGGGAAATTGACGACGAACCACCATCAACCTCGAGCTCTGCCTTCATCATAGAGGGTGTTTTAGTCGGATTCAGGAGTTCCTCAAAGTGTTCCTTCCAACGTTTGACTACCTCCTCAGTTGAGGTCAACACAGTCCCATCCGTACACAGCTTGGAATGGTTCCCTGTTTCCCTCTCCTGAGATGCCGGATGGTCTTCCAGAAACACTTTGGTGCCGACTGAAAGTCTCAATGACCTCTCCGAACTTCTCCCACACCCGCTGCTTAGCCTCCGACACGGCAGCGGCTGCAGCCCCTCGAGCTCGTCGGTACTCTGCAACTGCGTCAGGAGTCCTCCGGGATAACATATCCCGAAAAGCCTACTTCTTCACTCGGACGGCTTCCCTGACCAACGGTGTCCACCACGGTGTCCGAGTGTAACCACCCCTTGAGGAACCTAAGACCCTGAGACCACAACTCACCGCCGCAGCTTCAGCAATGGAGGCTTTGAACACCGCCCACTCCGGCTCAATGCCCCCAACTTCCACAGGAATGCTAAAAAAATTCCAGCTCACCACCAGATGGTGGTCGGTTGACAGTTCCACCCCTCTCTTCACCCGAGTGTCCAAAACATGCCGCCTCAGATCAGATGACACGATCACAAAAATCGATCATCATCGATCTTCGGCCTTGGGGTACTCTTGGTACCATGTAACACTTATGAGCACCCTTATGTTTGAACATGGTGTTTTGTTATGGCCAATCCATGACTAAGCATAAAAGTCCAGTAACAAACGACACCACTCGGGTTTAGATCAGAGAGGCCGTTCCTCCCAACCACGCCTCTCCAGGTGTCTCCATTGTTGCCCACATGGGCATTGAAGTCTCCCAGTAGAACTATGGAGTCCCCTACTGGAGCCCCATAGAGGACTCCATTCAGGGTCCATTTTTAAACTAGTTACATCCAATTATTTAGTCAATGCTGATTGATAGTCGATTCGATAATTTCATCAATAAAATCATATCCTATAAATTGTATATTCTACAAATTAAAATGCTGGCTAGCTCATACAATTACGCAACTAAAACCTCTCCCCCTCAAGACCCCCACACTGCCAAGCCCTGGAACATTAATTTGTTCCCTCAGGGTCACAGATGATTTCACTCCAAATCAGCCCAACATGACATGTTCCAATCATATCCAGAGCAATCAGTCATGTGTCCTGTTCAATATGTGATGGACTTCAATGTTATCAACTTCACTGTAATATACTTATAAACTTCACTGCAAGTCAATTTACCGTAATTGAATGTATACAGGTTATTTTCAGACCTGGTGGTACACAGGCCTGAATAGTATATAGGCGCGGTCGGCTTCTGTCAAATGGCAGAAGAGGATATTGCATTAACGCCTCCTCTCGATGGCGTAAATATAATAAGCCGTGTTTTCTGTGCTGACAGAGATCCCTGACTCAGGACTCGCCTTCTACAGTCCTTTAACATTGAATGTGATTGTTGCACATTTGCGTCTTGCGAAAAGGCAACATCAATTTTATTCACACCAAGGTAAATATTTTATACGGCTCTCGCCAGCGATGATATCCGTTTGACCAATCATATTCTGGTATTTTTGTCATAGACACCATTGATAATGTACAAGTTGTAAGATATGGCGGAGGTAACTGCCTATACACATTCCTCAACACAGTGTTGCATCCAACAACCATCATAGACCTATAATTATCCCTATCGGTTACATGTATTGAGCATTCATAGTGGTAAACTACCATCATTTAAGCTATCATCATTTATCTGTACAAACTGTAAGGGTGAACATATTTCCCCCATCTTAGCCTCCCTTCCCTGGCTCCCTGTCCACCATAAAATACATTTTAAGATCCTGCTACTAACATTCAAATGCTTAAATGGAAAAGCCCCCATGTACCTATCTGACTTACTAGTCAAATACTGTGACGGGGGGGTTAGGCAGAATCCAAGTGCACAGACTGACAATGGTGACAGGGCAGTCCAAAGGTTTATTGTTTGCACAGATGATCAGGATCGGGCAGACAGAGTAAACGGGTGCAGGCAAGAGTTCGGGGACCGGCAGGCAATCAAGTAGACTTGGGGTTCCGTCGTTGGGCGGGTAGTCGGGCAGGCGAGGGGTCGGTATCAGTAGGGCAGACAGGCAGGCGAGGAGCAGGAAACAGGGAAACAGACAGGCCGGCAGGGGCTCGACAAAAGGCGGGTGGTCAGACAGGCGAGGGTTCGGGAACAGGCAGGATCAGCGTTGTGAAAACAGTTCTGGAGTTGCGGGAAAGCTCTGTGAGTAACGAGAGACGATCTGGCAGAGACTGAGTGGAGAGAGAGGATTTATATAGAGCATGGTTTCTCAACGGGGGCGGTACCGCCCCCTGTGGGGCGGTACCGCCCCCTGGGGGGCATTCGCACAACCTCAGGGAGGACGCTGGGAACGTGAGTTTTTAAAAAAAATTGGTTTTAAATTTTTTTGCACAAAAATATAGGCTATCTGAAATAAATAACCTGTTTTCATTTATTGGTTTCTAACCCCTCTACCGTCTCAGCTACTTTTTATTGTCTATGCGCAGTACAAAAGTGGTCATACAGCGTGGTTCGGTCCTGCACACGCCCGGACTCCCGTTACATCAGCTATCGTCATGATCTCTATCGCTGATGAACATAACCGAAGATTGCAGGTTAACAGTTCAATAACCACACAATCAATTTGGCGAAAACAAAAAAAACAACTAATTCTTTTTCATAGCCCGTTTTCCTCCTTCCTCTTGCTCTTGTTAGGTTCCAGCTGCTCTGAGCGTAGTCTCCACGAAAAGAACATTGCATTTCAAATACAAAATATTTAGACCTAATTAGGCCTCTGTTGCCCGGGCTGCTGTGCCCGTAGTTCCAGGGCTGCGGTGCCCGCGTTGCTTTGGCCGCTGTCACGGTTCCCGCGGTTCCCGGGCCATTCATTCATTGACGGGGCACTGCGAGAGGCGCATGAGACGGGGGAGTGCCGTGCCCATGGTTTCCGGGCTGCTGTCACGGTGCCCGCAGTTCCAGAGCCATTCATTCATTCACAGGGCATGCGGGAGACTCGGGAGTGCCGTGGCCTCGCTCGCGGTGCACGTGGCTCCCGGGCCGCGATGCCCACGGTTCCCAGGCCATTCATTCATTCGTTCATGGGGCACGGCCGCGGTGCCCAGGCCGCGGAGTGCCGCAGCCTGGGCACCGTGCCAGAACATTCATTCACGGTGAATGAATGTTCAATCCAACCATTTCTTCATCAACTCTTCTTTCTTGGCCAATAGAGATCGATCTCTCTCTCTCTCTCTCTCTCTCTCTCTCTCTCTCTCTCTCTCTCTCTCTCTCTCTCTCTCTCTCTCTCTCTCTCTCTCTCTCTCTCTCTCTCTCTCTCTCTCTCTCTCTCTCTCTCAATATTGGCATGAGATATGTACTTTTGCATTGCCAAAGCAGGTGAACAATAAAATAAAGGTATGGTATATTTTATAATAATAATAATTATGAACCTTTAAATACAAAAATCCCCCCCCCCCCCCCCCCCCCCCGTGTCGCTCTGGAAGTTTAATTGGGTTTATTACAGTGATGGACAGTGCTGTTAGCCAATCAGAGGTGAGAAATTTGCATGTCATGAATATTCATTAATATTTATTTTCACCAAAACCGACTCAGAAGGCACTGTTACTATTATCATCGTTGTCTCAAATGTTTGATTGTTACTTGTTTTATTGTTGTTTATTTTCTGTTTAATCTTTCATTATTTTTTTCAATGGCACTTTGGTCAACTGTTGTTGTCTTTTAAATGTGCTTTACAAATAAATGTCCCTTACATTACATTACATCATAGACCTATAATTATTTCGATCTCTGTTATATGTGTTCATCATCGATAGTGGTAAACTACCATCATAGACCTATAATTATCACTTTCTGTTAAATGTTGAGCCAATGTTTACTGGGGTATGTGAATATCGGTTGCTTTTGATAACATGAAGGTGTGCATTTGTATCCCAACAGTTTAGTTTTGGATACCAACTTTCTATGAAAAGGTTGATAGACTATTTTAGTTATTGAACAGGGAAACTAAATGCTGCAAATCATACCCACCCCATAATCCCCTCATCTGTGAACAGCGATTATCTACACTATTTAATACTTAGATACATCCATACAGTAAATCACCAGTATAATTGTATCCTCTAAAAACAAAGGATATTTTGGCGAAAGGTCAGAACAAGAGCTTGACTTCACTAGACGTCACTGTAATATACTTCACTTTTAGACTAATAGACTTCACTGTAATATACATTAATAGTCTTCAATGTAATAGACTTCACTGCAATAGACTTCACTGTAATAGACTTATCTGTATTATACTTTAATAAATTTCACTGTTATAGATTTCACTATTATAGTCTTCACTTTGATAGTGTTGTAATTGTTGATCTCCACTCCTAAAATGGCAATGCCCTCATGGCTGAGTTAAAGTCGTTGACATACTTCAGACTCACTATACAGTCGAGTTGGGAATTTGTTATTATAGACCCTTTATTTTCTTTGCCTGTTTCTTTTCCTGTTGTCTCCGACAAGATGAAGGCATAATTTTGTGCAGTGTCATCGAAACATTGTTGCATCAAAAAGCCCTGTATTTGTACTTTAGCTCCCTTTCCTACTGCTGGGACTCAGTGATCATGCTTCACACGCACACGCACACGCACACACACACACACACACACACACACACACACACACACACACACACACACACACACACACACACACACACAAGAATACATGGATACACACAGACACACATACACACAAAAAGTTTTTCCTTCTCTGCTGACATTCCTAAATGAGTTGTGGTGGTAGCTGCAAATCATTAAGATAGGGCAGAGCAGGCCAAGTGCTATAAGACAAGACAATTAAAAACCATGAAAAAAAAAACAGCTATGGAAAGGTTATGGCACCCTTCTTGACACACACATATACACACAAACGCACGCACACACTCACACACACTTGACAGTAGCGATTGAAGTCTGCCATGGATACCAAACTTTTATTTTGGATAAGCATATGTGCAAATTTTGTCAACATTTGCTCAGGCGCATGCCAATTACCAAAGCACGGATGAATTTTGAAATGCACAGTAAACATGCATCTGATGTCTAAATGCTTACAAATGTGCATAGAAATATAAATGGCTGACGCAGACATAAGTATTGTGTCTAAATGTCTGATATGCAAACTGTTACAAAGTCATATGCATCTCTCGACCTACCTGTACATTATGTACACACAAGCACTCAAACAGTTCAATTACATCAGCAGCATGCAATCTATTATAGTGAAGTATGTATTTTCAGAACAATAAAAATGCTTTAATGAACCTGGCTCTATGCTCCCATAGCACCAATTTAACAAATCACAACACTTTATCCAAAAGCAATCCCCTTTCTCACAGCTTTCATTAGTACATTACATTGTCTTTGTTAGATTATAAACTACATGGGGATTTACAATATCAATTCCAGACCACATTGTATGAAGTACTTAAGGCAATTGTTTACTGCTAATATATACCTCAACCTTCGATTAACACTTTTTGGTATACTTGGCTAAATATGATGGAACTCATCCAAACACCTGAGTAACCCGTAATTGGTGAATCTGTACAACATTTTTATGTATTTGATTTTAATGAAAGCCCAGCAGGAAAAAGCTTTTCTCTGCCTGCTCCTTTAATTAAGAAGCACAGCGACTCGTCCGGTCTTTATATCTACCCCCTCCGCTGCAAACAATACGTAGTTGGATGAGAGTGCACAGCCAAGACTGTTGGGAGAGTGAGAGTGCTGTTATGTAAGGGATGATGTACAGAACGCCGGCCATTATCGGGAAAATAAGCGACCAGCAGAGTAATAGTCCACCAAAAACGTTGACGTCGCTAGCAACCGGACACGCTGGGGTTGATAAGTTACCGGAATATTGAGGAGTGATAAATAAGACACTAACAAACATCACCAATAGTCGTTTCCACATTTAGGCTATGTTTTAAAAATGTCTATTTGAATAGCTTGCATGATTACATGCAATTGACATACATTGTTGATCTTGGCAGGTATCAGTTTATTATGCTATGTTATTGTTATGAATGGCAGTGGCATGGCCACCCTACTCACTATACCTCGCACATGTTTAAAATAAAAACATGAATATATGAATCTGTGTATTATTTGCATATCTTAGTATTCAATTCAAAATAACATGGTACATTTATACGTGACACTATAGGACCAGTTTAATATAAAACACAATTTTATACAATATATAAGTAGGGGGTCCCCGCTCCATCTCTCCATCAGTTTTGGGGTCCTTGGCCTGGAAAACGTTGAAGACCCCTGCACTACAGGGTTTCAATGGCTCAATAAACATGCTGCAGGGGGAAAGAAAAAAGCTGAACGTAGATGAGGTCATTGATTGTTTCCCATATAAAGATTTAAGAAAGTTTGGGCAATCAGATTTCTTCGAGGATCCATTTTTATTCTTTGCACCGTGAGGTGCTTTTATCAAGTCAAACAATGACCTCAGAATGGCTCACAGCTCGGAGCTCAATAGAACGACAGCTGGCGTACCTGTCTGAAACCTTGGCAGTCCATTTGAGTCAGCACCCCTGAACATGAAACTGTATTATGGATTATCCTCATATGACTTAGTTAGACAGCTTTGACCACTTTGCAGATCAGTTGGTGGATGGTATACTAAACGTCCCATCAGTCACAAAATTGAAGAGTTGAATGACCACACTGTGCATCAGCTGACCAACCCTGAAACAACTGAACAGAAGACATCCTATAACTCAATGGAGAGATCAATACGACCCAACCAATAAAGTGCACATCGTTTGACACCGTTTATGGATGAAAGGAGTTGTGAGGTTTGGTATAAATGGTTGAAATAGCATTGTTGAAGATAATAAAATACATATTAGAAAGAATGAAAAAAATTAAGTCAGAATAGTAATTATATTAAAGATGAGCGCTTTGTTTGGCACTTTGGTCTAGGAAAATATGTCTTCATTAGCACTACATCCAGAGATGACCGGATTCCCTGGCCCTTACCGAGCTCCTAGCTCTACATGCTGGGTTCACGTATCGGAGATGAAATGGTTGAAGGAATCCCTGATGTCTACCCCAGGGAGGTAAGATATGGAGGGTATTTCAGGTGCAAAGGTTATGTGGTTCTGTGTGCTTAACCAAAAAATTAACATTCATGAAGAATGTTCTACACTTGTTGAACCCACAGCTATTCATATGGGCACATTACATACGTGATCACAAGTATGACATACACACATGCAGTATGACCTTGCACAAAAAATACATTGATTAAGAAAGCATTGGTCTTATATGCCCATCCAAATTAATTTTAAATAAACTAGTTCTGCATATGTCGAGAGTGAGAACCTCATAGAATAATACTAGTATTATGATAATTCCATAGTCATTTGCCATTAATAAGCCATTTGGCAGGGCCATTTATCCAAGGCCTGTGGTATTTCTCTCGCTGCATACATTTAAGGTGTGGGTTTTTCCACTGAGAATAGAACTCACCCAGGCAGTGTAATTAATGTGCTACCAGTCTGTCTGCATGGGGCAGTCATGAAACTTGTAATGAGCATTAGCTATGACATTCTCTGTGGGCTTTAGAGTTGGGAATATCAGGTTGCTTGTTGGAGGGATCAGTTATGGTGATGCCATTGGATTTCATCACCCTCAAAGAGGTTTGTTTTTTAATGATTGCTGACAGAGATATGTCTGTCTTCCTAACATGAGCTTTTGAAACCACTGAAATATCCATCATTTCGAAATGTTAAATAAAAAAAAGGAAATAGTGTTCGTGTTTTTTTGTCTCTCTCCTTCTGTCTGTGTGTTTGTACGTGTCTGTTTGTGTGTATGTGTGTGTGTGGGAGTGTGTCTGCTTTTGTGTCTGTCTCTCCCTATCTGTGTGTCTCTCTCTTTCTGTTTGTTTGTGTTTCTCTCTGATTGTGTGTGTGGTTCTCTATCTGTGTGATTCTCTGTCTGTGTGTGTGATTATGTATGTGTGTGTGTGTGTGTGTGTGTGTGTGTGTGTGTGTGTGTGTGTGTGTGTGTGTGTGTGTGTGTGTGTGTGTGTGTGTGTGTGTGTGTGTGTGTGTGTGTGTGTGTGTGTGTGTGAGAGAGAGAGTGTGTGTAGGTCTGTGTGTGTTTATCTATGTTTGTGTGTGTGGGTCTCTATCTTTATGTGTGTGTTTGTGTGTGTCTCTCTCTTTCTGTTTGTTTGTGTTTCTCTCTGATTGTGTGTGTGGTTCTCTATCTGTGTGATTCTCTGTATCTGTGTGTGTGTGTGTGTGTGTGTGTGTGTGTGTGTGTGTGTGTGTGTGTGTGTGTGTGTGTGTGTGTGTGTGTGTGTGTGTGTGAGAGAGAGAGAGAGAGAGAGAGAGAGAGAGAGAGAGAGAGAAGAGAGAGAGGAGAGAGAGAGAGAGAGAGAGAGAGAGGAGAGAGAGAGAGAGAGAGAGAGAGAGAGAGAGAGAGAGAGAGAGAGAGAGAGTGTGTGTGTGTGTGTAGGTCTGTGTGTGTTTCTCTATGTTTGTGTGTGTGGGTCTCTATCTTTATGTGTGTGTGTGTGTGTGTGTGTGTGTGTGTGTGTGTGTGTGTGTGTGTGTGTGTGTGTGTGTGTGTGTGTGTGTGTGTGTGTGTGTGTGTGTGTGTGTTTGCATGTGCCTCTCTCTCTATATGTGTGTGTGTGTCTCCTTCTGTGTGTCTCTCTGTGTGTGTCTCTCTTTTGTGTTTCAGAACATGGCTGTATTTCCCCTTTGCATTAGTAAGCAACCTGATCTTGTGTTGGAGCGTTGGTGGAATCAATTTCATCAAGCATTGACAATAGAAACCATGTGTGTTTTTGTGGGGTGCAGATGCATAGCTCCAGTGCACAATAAACCATCGCTAATATTCCAGCAGTCTCTATTCCAATCTTCTTTTTGTATCTCTCACCTATAAATCCCCCCCCCCCCCCCCCGGCATTTGATTCTCTCTATAAAACCGGGACAATGTAGCAGACTGCTGAGAAATAATGCTAATACCACATCACAGAAACACACAGACACACACACATGCAAGCACAGGCACAGGCACACGCTCACGCACTACATTGTGATACCCAATTGCGGTGTTTTTTCTCTGTTAACCACACACACACACACACACACACACACACACACACACACACACACACACACACACACACACACACACACACACACACACACACACACACATACATTTGTGTTTCACATTGTGAAACACAAGTACAGCGTCTTTCTTTCTCTAAAACAAACACACATACTTTTTTTCTTGCTGCTCTAGTTCATTGTGGCACAGGAGACGCTAGACAGGGGGAGGCTGTTCCTAACGTTGGCTCGTTAACATCCTGCTGGTAGACACCAACACTGCAATGAGTCTGTAAGATCATCGCTATGGCATTAATGTCTGGCAGAAAACTTGAAGCGCACTTCAATTCTTATACAAACATAACAAAACCTATGTAGGCAAATAATAATAATAAACAGGCATCATTCATAAGTTTGCAGACAAACTTGATGTAAAGAATTTACCGTAATGTCTACGTCGGAGCACATTTCATCAATGTCTTCAAAAGTAAATATGGTATCAATTCTTTACCTTCTTTCTTACTGTCTACTCATTTCATCAATGTCTTTAAAAAGTAAATATGGTATCAATTCTTCTTACCATTCTTTGTCATACTAATCCTCTCATCTCATTGATGTAAGAATTTACCGTAATGTCTACGTCGGAGCACATTTCATCAATGTCTTCAAAAGTAAATATGGTATCAATTCTTTACCTTCTTTCTTACTATCTACTCATGTAGGCAGAGCCATTGCCAGGGCTTTGAAAATGTGGTCTCAGATTGGGGGGTTCAGTCTTGTTGGGAGGGGTGTGGCTTCAGTTGGGGTTGTTCAGTTTTGTTGGGGGGGGGGGGGGTCAGTTTTGTTGGGGGGGAGGGGGTTGTGCTCGTGCACGCAACACCAGGTGTCACACACAGCTGACACAAGTTACAAGTCTAAACTGAATTAGGATATTAGTTCTTAACCACAGATTTCTTAAACAGCCGTGCCGTGGCGGGGTGGCTGTGGTGTGAACACACGGTTTATATTAACAACATTCTTTGGTTGTTGCAGGTTTATCCATATTTAAAGGTTTATAAATGTCTGCACATGCCAAACTGACTGAACAACACCAGAATATATTGTTATTTATTTGAGCAGGAATTGCCTCATTTATACTATACTTCCAACTGATATGTGCATGAGGTGCTATGCACTATGATTGGATGACAGGTGACATCACCCTTGGTGTGATCTACTACTGTAGTATCCAATCTAGGATCTGTACAAAGCCGTTCTGAGTCTAGAGAAGAGCTGCAGTCATTATACCCATGTGCCTTATGGGACAAAACAATTTGGCATAATATGGTGGAAGTCCCTTCTAATACAGGAGAGTTGGCAACCCTGACTCATTGTTGATGACATCCTTCCCTCCATGAAGCCACTCATCCATCTTTTCATCAACCCACAGTATATATAACCTGTGTGTGCAAAGTAATTCAAAGAAAAAGTCATGCCCACTGTCCAAAGAACAAGGACAGGTTGCTTGGGGCTCACAAAGTCCACCACTCCAAATAAAACAAGTCAGCAGCCATGGATACACAAACCATCCACTATACTAGACTGGTTCATACTGGTTGTGAACTCAGGGCCTATTGGCAGGGAAGCTGCTTAACCAAAAGTGGCCTGATCAATAGAGGAATCTATTTCAGCTTGTGAGCTGGAAATGAGCCTGCACAACCTTGGGTAGTCTCAGTATTATCTTACCATTATCACCCCACAGTGCACTTGAGCAATGCAGACCTTGGTAATATACTGTAACCCATTAATACACTGTAACCGGGTAATCTACTGCACCCTGAAAACAGGCCTATACTGTACCCTAGTGATAACCTTTTCCCTGGTAATACCCTGTGCTCTGGTAATACCCAGTGCTCTGGTAATAACCTGTGCCCTGCTAATACCCTTGTGGTGGTAGATTGAGGCTTAGTTAAATATACAACCCCACCATGGGCCCCTCACCTAGAGAGCCTTACAAGTGATTCAAACACAGGTTCTCTACTCATAACAAACAATGAGTTATAATCCAAAATGGGTATATTTTGCAACATAAAGAGAATAACTAAAAGCTGTTATTAGAAAAATAACAAAACATGAATGAGTAAAAAAAACCTTAACTTAAGTCAACAAATGTTTTTGAAGACTAGTGTCCCAATTCGTTTTTCTTAAATTGTGTGTTTTCATGGCGTTTGGAGCAGGCAGCCAGCCTGGCCAGAATGATTACCACCGCGCATTTCCACCAAAATGAACCGGACCTTTTAGCCAAAGGAACTACATTTAGTGGGAATAACAGGTGCCTCCAGCCCCTGGTTGTCTGAGTTTCCATCAAGGTCTAAAGACCAGCAACGGTCAAATTAAGGTCCCTTTAAAGCAGGGAGATAACGAATAAAGGACATGAGAAAGCGTCATATCAGTTACGATGCGGCTATGCAACATTTTCCAAAAAGAATCGCGAGACTGAAAAAGAGGGATGTCTCTTCAACCCTCAACCTCATACAGCCGGTGAACACCAGCGTATGCTCCATACTTTCATCAAATTAGCCCATGCACTTTGAGGATTAAATTCATTCAAAGTACATGAGGATTAAGTAGTGCCTTTCTTGGGGGTCAAATAATGTCTTACTTAAACCAAGAAGCTGTATTGCATAAACCCAGAGACATTTAGACCGAGTTGCAAATGGCCATTTGGATCTGACTTGAATGCGTGAAACTTTCAGATAGAAAAAGGAGAGAGATTCTTGGCAAATGATTAATGACAATCATTTTAAGAACCAGCAAAATCTCAGTAACACAGGTTTTATCCATCTCGTTCCAGCTGGTTCCACCAACTACAATACTTTTTGTCATTGTCCGCTCCTGATTTTCCTGTTCACCTGCCTGCCAAGCTGATCTCACCTAATTAGCTCAACCACCTTCACCTCTGCTTGGGTTCTGCCTAAACCCCCCCATTACAGCAGGATCTGGCCAAGAATGGACCCAGCCCAGGCTGATGACCGGATCTCCCGAGTAGAGAGTGCCCTGCGCCAGGTGATGGCCGCTACCACGGCTGCCACAGCACAGAATCAACGGGACCTGGTGCATGTCCGCCTGGAATTGGTGAACGCCCAAGAAGGCACCGCTGCTCCACCTCTCGTCCCTTCGCCCCGTGAGCCCAATGTGGAGATTCCCGAGCGTTATGATGGCGACCGTACCACTTGTAATGCTTTCTTGTGCAACTGCTCCATCATCTTCGCCCTTCAGCCGATCACCTTCGCCTCCGAAGAAGCCCAGGTGGCTTACACCATCAACCACCTCTCTGGGCGGGCGCGTCTTTGGGGCACAGCTGAGAGGGACCCCCACCTGCCTCTTTTTCCAGACCTTCAGAAGCTCCGTCACGTCCTACCTCGCCACGCAGCCCTCCTCTCCCCAGGTTCCCAGTAACCCCCGCCACCTTCCCGAGGACCTCAACTGCTTCTTGGAGGGAGGGGGATCCAGAGCCTATGCAGGTTGGTTGCAACCATCTCCCACCATAAGAAAAGGAGAGAAGACAGAGGCAGAACCTCTGACTGTACTGCAGCCAGCGAGGACACTTTGCCGATCAGTGCCTGTTAAAAGACAGAGCACACCAGTGACCAAAGGGCATACTGGTGAGCTCGGTGGAAGACTCTGCCTCTCCTAGAAGACCCACCCTCTCCGGTGAGCTCCTGCTACTCTCCGGTTCCAATCCCATAGCCGCCCTCGTTGATTCAGGGGCCGACGAGAGCATCATGGACCAGTCCCTCGCTCTGCGGCTGGGACTCCGTCCAAAGAGACTGCCATCGTCAATTTCTGCTAGAGCCCTGGATGGACACGTGCTAGGGAAGGTAACCTCTCGGACTGACCCTGTGCACATGCTCCTGCCGGGGGGCCACAGGGAGACATTCCAGTTCATGCTTCTGCCTACACCCAGCCAGCCTGTCATCTTGGGTCACCCCTGGCTTCGCAGGCACAACCCAAACATTGACTGGTCTACTTGTTCTGTCTGGGAGTGGGGAGTGACCTGTCAGCAGTCCTGTCTCAGGACTCCGTCCCCGCCACCTGTTCCCCTCATTCTTGCCCCAGCCTCCCAAGCAAAAGGCCATGGAGGAGTACATCCAGAATTCCTTGGCAGCGGGGATCATCCGACCCTCCTCGTCACCGGCTGGGGCGGGATTCTTCTTCATGGGCAAGAAAGATAAGTCCCTGAGACCCTGTATTGACTACTGAGGCCTGAACAATATCAAAGTGAAGAACCTTCCACTACTCTCCACTGCCTTTGAGCTGTCTTCACCAAGCTCAAACTGAGAAATGCCTACAATCTGGTCCGCATCCGAGACGGAGATGAGTGAAAAGACAGCCTTCAACACACCAATGGGCCATTACGAGTATCTTGTGATGCCCTTCGGCTGGACCAACAGCAGTCTTTTTTTTTTCCGGCAACCTTGAGGAGCACGTCACCCACGTCCAGTCGGTTCTCCACCGCCTACAGGACAACTCCTTGTACGTCGAGGCGGAAAAGTGCGAGTTCCATGTGTCCTCGGTCTACTTCCTGGGATGTATCATTGCGAAGGCCTGCCTGCGGATGGATCCAACCAAGGTCTCTGCTGTGACCTCCTGGCCGGCCATTGAGACACAGAAGCAGCTGCAGCGTTTCCTCGGGTTTTCCAACTTCTATCGGCGGTTTATCCAAGGCTTTAGTTCCATCGCCTCCCCCCTCTTGGCCCTCACCTCACCCAAGATCCCCTTCCGCTGGTCTGAAAAGGCACAAATCTCCTTCAACACCCTCAAAACCCACTTCACCACCGCCCTATCCTTCAGATCCCCGAACCTGAGCGACAGTTCTTAGTGGAGGTGGATGCATCTGGTGTGGGAGTAGGGGCGGTCCTTTCCATGCGTTCATCCTTAGACAAGAAGATTCACCCCTGCGCCTTTTTCTCTCGCCGCCTAACCCCCTCTGAGAGAAATTATGACATTGGCAACAGGGAGCTTCTGGCGGTGAAGCTGGGCTTGGAGGAATGGCGGCACTGGCTAGAGGGTACCAGTGTTCCGTTCGTGGTTTGGACCGATCACCGTAACTTTAAGTATATTCGGTCTGCCAAAAGGCTCAACTCCAGACAGGCCCACTGGTCACAGTTTTTCGACCGGTTTAATTTCACCTTGCCATCATCCTGGTTCTCATAATGTTAAGCCTGATGCTCTCTCCCGACAGTTACCCGAGTACCCCGACGAGACGTTTGAACCCTCCACCATTGTTCCAGCCTCCTGCCTCCTCGCCTTAGTCACCTGGGAGATAGAGGAAAGGGTGCGGGTCACCACTCTGAATCAGCCTGCCCCCAGTTCCTGTCCCCCTGACCGCCTGTTTGTTCAGTCCCGCCTCCGATCCGATGTGCTCCAGTGGGGGCATTTTTCCCGGCTCACCTGCCATCCCGGCATCCAGCGGACCCGGGACTTCCTTGCAGCGACACTTCTGGTGGTCGTCTCTGGGGGAGGATGTCCGGGGCTTTCGTCAACGCCTGCCCTGTATGCAACTGGAAAAAGACCTCTCGCCGCCCACCAGCTGGCTTCCTGCATCCATTACCCAACACTTATTGTCCCTGGTCGCATATCTCCCTGGACTTTGTGACTGGTCTACCTGCGTCCAAAAGGCCACACTGTCGTCTTCAACATCGTCGATCGGTTTAGTAAGCTGGCCCATTTTATTCCCCTTGCAAAACTCCCCTCTGCCAGGGAGACTGCGGAAGTGGCCCCCCATCACGTCTTCCGCCTCCATGGGCTGCCCACTGATGTCATTTATGATCGGGGGCCCCAAATCACATTGGTCTTCTGGAGGGAGTTTTGCAGCCTAGTTGGGGCTTCTGTCAGCCTGTCTTCTGGCTTCCATCCCCAGTCCAATGGACAGACCGAGAGGGTGAACCAAGATCTGGAGACCACCCTTCGCTGCCTGGTGAACCGCAATCTGGCATCCTGGTCTGACCAGCTAGTGTGGGTAGAGTATGCGCAACACCCTCACCTGCTCATCCACAGGCCTCTCTCCCTTCCAATGCGCCTATGGGTATCTGCCATCCCTGTTTCCCGACTTGGAGAAGGAGTCCTCCTCTCCCTCTTCACGAGTCCTCATTCGCCACTGCAGGCGCACCTGGGACCAGGTGCGAACTAGCCTCACCAAATCCACGGACCGCCACGCTGCCGCCACCAACAAGCGCTGTACACCGGCCCCTGTCTACCAGACTGGCCAGAAGGTCTGTCCCGCCCGCCAACGGTACCCCCAGTCTACCTGATTGCCTGCCGGCCCCCGAACTCTTGCCTGTCCCCATTTACTCTGCTTGCCCGATCAAGGTCATCTGTGCAATCAATAAACCTTTGGACTGCCCTGTAACCATTGTCTGTCTGTGCACTTGAGTTCTGCCTAACCCCCCGTTACAACTTTTAACTAATTTGCAAGGGTAAACGGACTGGGTGGATGTGAAAAGTTGGCATTTTTAGTTGACTTAGCATAAGCCAACATAAGGCTTATGTCAACATTTAAAATAGTATATTTTCTAGTCATTTTCTAAAAACCAAGACTTAAACTAATATGAAGAAACTTCTTTAAAGAGCCAGTGAAGCATTCAGCATATGTTCCACTCTGCTGGGAACACCGGGGGAGTGGTATCGTGACCTCTTACTGCCTGTTTCGAGGGTCTTAGACGTCCCGACCAAGGGGTTGTTTATTGCCTCCATACCGTAACCATAATTAGAGAGGCCGATAATGGCAGTATGGGAACAAGCCAGTGCATATGCAGCAGATATAACATTACCTTGAAAGTTAGTGTGTGTGTGTGCGTGTGTGTGTGTGTGTGTGTGTGTGTGTGTGTGTGTGTGTGTGTGTGTTGTGTGTGTGTGTGTGTGTGTGTGTGTGTGTGTGTGTGTGTGTGTGTGTGTGTGTGTGTGTGATAACCTACTTCAAAATTATTATAAACAATTATAAATGGAATGCGGCATATATTCAGCACACATGCAAAAAAGGCATACAACACACAGGGACACGCGCACACATGCACCGTGTGGTCCCACATTAATCTATCCCTTGCCCCTTCCCGTGCCTGTGAAACATTTTGGCTAATTAGCCACCAAGAGAGTCCTAAATGAGAGGGATGCATTCTGATGAAAGGGTTATTTCAGGGAAGCGACTTCACATGGATCTCCTTTTAAAAGCATTAGCAGAATAGTTAAAAACCAGCTAGGGTTGTGTTGGTCAGATGGGTAGGGGACATATCACACAGCAGTGTCAGGGACTAATTTATTTATCAGCAGAACCATTTGTTCTCTATTAGAGACTAGGGGCACAGACCTCATCTTACATATCAGCTATCCTTTTTCATATTTTGTCAGTTAAAAAATGTAGTTAGAAAAATAAAAGCACAAATCATTCTTTAATATTCCTTTGATCCTTGACTCTCTCCCTCTTTATTATTGTCACTTGTCACTAGTTTAACAGCCCTTAAATGTGGGCCTACATTTATTTTGTAGTATTATTATTGAAAGACAAATTGTGATGATATGTAGTCTGTAGGATGATATTATTATGTACTGATATTATTATATAATGTCTTGTATGAGACTGACCCCAGCCTTTGCCAAATCTCAGACTATATGAGTTTGGCAGGGAGCTTACTTTTCCTTATTGTACCTTCTAGCTTTTCCTGAAACTCAGGCGATGACCAGACGGTCACCAAACACTGGGTTACTTCGGCAGACCACTGCGCGCTCTTTATATTTGAGGACTTGCCAATCTATTGATGATCGTCTCTTGCCAACCCATACAATGACAAGCCCACTGAAAGTTCACATTTAGTTAAAGGAAAACCAGCTATTAAAGGTTCCATCTTGGAACAGACTTCCGGTTCAAAATTAGGTTTGCAAACCAGAACAAAACACATTCAGTGTTGTATGAAAAGGGGTCTATATATATCTCCTACATGGCAGCATGTTCCAACATCTCATTTGTCATTGTCCATCAACTTCTACAATAAACCATCTTTGAACACCACCACACCAGCACGCGTCCTTGTGTCTGGAGGAGCGCAGCCACCTAAATAGTGTTTGGCAACTACATTGGTGGAGTTAAGCAGCTAGCTACATGTGGTTTGGCAGCTAGCTAGGTGGTGTTTGGCAGCTAGCTCGGTGGAGTTTGGCAGCAATTCTATAACATTGATGAAAGCAAAACAATAAAAACGTATATAAATTATAATGAACCAATGCTGTAACCTACGGAAGATGATTAGGGAAACATGTGATTGTTTTGGAGTTCAGAATAAGGTCCGAATTCTGAGATTAAGCCAGAATCCCCTTCCATCTGCTCTCCTCTTGCTTACATGCAACCTCTTCGGTCGGATGTCCTGTATGTCGCAAAGTGACTCTCACTGAACTTCCTGTAAATCACGTCAGATTTAGCCTTTGAGACTTTATTCTCTGAATTCTGACTTAATCTCAGAATGATGATTATAAACTCAGAATTTCTACTTCAAAGAAATTCACATGGCTATAATACTATCACCACTATTACACCACTAACACACAGGAGGACGGAATCTCAGACACTTATTCACTATCAGACACTAATACACACAAGTGGAGACGCTTATTCACTATCACACAGCCCCAAAGATGGTAAATAATACACTTTCCTTCTTCACTCCAATTACATTACAGGGCTTGGAATGCTAATTTAATGCAATTCACACACATGCTCACACAGGAAAGATTGCTATAATTACATCAGCTAAAGTAATATAAAACAGCCAATAGGCTACCATTGTAAATTCAGTATCACAATGCACAATGCAAACCACACTTAAGCACACACACACACACACAGACAAAGACACACACATGTGCAAAGAAACCCAGGGATAACCACACACAAATATTAAATCCATGCTAATGCACTTCAGACATACTCCTGTCAAATGTCAATGCTGTTGTACTTTCAATGGGTTGAACCCAATTTATCTCTCGAATATATTGCCCCTCCATTGTATACAAAGGGCAATGATACCATGCTAGCCTCGTCCTACGTGTCCTGCAGTCAAGCAATTTCCATGAGCAGCATGGAGTAGTAACACAAAGTGCGCACGCTTACAGCCTGCATTGACTGTTCCCACTGAGTGGCTCATTCTGCGGCCTACCCAGGGTGATGCTGCCCCAGCCGCCTCCTTCCCCATTGACAGTCAATCTATTTCAGTGTTCCAGAGAATGCACTCTTTGAACAGAGGACGTGTCTATAATGTGTGTGTGTGTGTGTGTGTGTGTGTGTGTGTGTGTGTGTGTGTGTGTGTGTGTGTTGTGTGTGTGTGTGTGTGTGTGTGTGTGTGTGTGTGTGTGTGTGTGTGTGTGTGTGTGTGTGAACTCATACTCAGAATGATCTTTTTACTAAACGTACTGCCTGCAAACCTGTAGGCAGTAGGGGTGGGCCATAGTCCAACATTTTGTTTCCATCAGATGCCAAGTAATACAGGACCAGAATCGCAGAAATCGGTACTTTAAATATTCAAAGCAGCATATGTATTTCCATTCAGAGAAGAGCAATGGGTCATGTTTTATGAGATGAATACATCATCAAAACGCTACATCTAAATCCAATTTCATGACCCCTGAATAATATGCCAAAAGTTAGCACTCATTGTAAGGTGAGTGGTAGAATATACTTTCTACCTGCCACCTGTGAGACCCCAGTTTGATCCCCAACTGAAGGATGTATATGGCTAGGAATTTGCTTTCCAGTGAATGCAAGTCAAAACAAAGGACCGTTTTTAAAGGTAAATAGCAAAAATATTGTTCTTATTATTGTGAATTCAATTTGCCAACAAAAATAATGTAACAGAATGTGCACAATTATTTGGTGTAACTGTCCTCATCAGAAACAGTTGAACACCTGCAACACTCAAACCTCCCTACCAGTTGTAAGGAGATTTGATTCTTGATGTATTAGTGGATCTGGCCTTGGCTGTACATGGTTCTCTGGTTAATGTTCTTTAAGTTGTTGAAAGATGATTTCAAGTTGAAGTTTTAATTAAATGTAAGATTATTTTATGTGTCTGCGTGTGAAAGAGAGATAGAGATAGAACGAAGTTCCTCGTCTACTGCCTAACATAATAGTTATTATGTAATGAAGTCGCATTGAGGTGTTTATTGTGCTCGCCATCATTGATGTAAGACACATTTTCTGCTGCTGTATTACACAGATCGTGTGAGGTCTGCTAGTGTGTGAGAGATAGATGAGAGATGTTCCTTGTATACCACATAACGTCATAGTTAATAATTGGGTTGCATTTGGTGTGTTTATTTGCGTATTTGCTCAGATTTCTGGCAATATACGTTTTGGGCTGGGTTTTGGTTGATTGGGCCTAAAAACAATCAATGTCATTCATGTTAAGTAAAAGGAAAAACCTTGGACACGAGAAGTTAACGGAGCCGTGCACTAGGCCCTCTCAAATGCCAGGCCGAAACAACATTTGTTTCACTGCTACTCCTTTCAGCTGCCCACCCCTCCTTCTCCAGCAAAAACTAAACTAAAACGGCTAATAAAACGCTTGAGGTGGCGTTTCGAAAAGAGCCTTTGATTGATATCCAGACATTTTTTGCATAGACACATTCCTTGTATTGGAGTGAACAGAGATATCTACTTCTGGGCTTCTTGAATCGAAGGACCCGTCCACAGCCCCCTTAACAGCTGCAATACCAGGCTTGGCCGCTGAACACTGGTGGATTGTGGAAGTTTGCACTGTTCCTTGGGGGCATGGTTTAAATAGATGGATGCACTCATGCGCGCCGCATTCATTCATTCTTTTATACATACACATGCGCCCGAATTTATTCATTCTTTTTAACACTCACTCATGGTAAAACAATGTTTTCTCATGATCAAATACTCAAAGAATGGGCTTGTACACGATGTCTGTGTCAAGAAAATTTGTGTTTACTCTTCGGTGTTTGCCGATGCATTTGTTTAAGAAGTACAACTCCTTACCGCTGTATCACATGTTCTTTCCCAAATAATTTAACCAACGTTATCATTTACCCTAAAACGATTTTTTGTTTTGGAAGGCTGGGATATTTGCTCGAGTTTATTATTGTTATAGCCTATTACAGTGTTCATTCATGCAGCCCCTGTGGATTTTTTTTTTCATAATCCACATCATCATCATAATATTTAACTGAGGCAAATTGTTTGCATGTTTGTGCTGTGTTTAGCCTACTGGTTTGTAAGCTTATGGTGCAGTTCCGACCTGCCATGGTACGTCAAAATAGAACACCAACGGCGCTATTTGTTAGCGCACTTCGATCAGGTATGCTGCGGTCAGTTGCGCAACTGCTTTATCAATCTGTAAGATAGCAACATGTATCATTTGCGCCGGAACCAACCCCTGCTTTTGGCAACCGCCTCTCACGGTGCAAGAAAGATTAGTGGTGCGAGTTTGTTGCGGGGGGAAATCAGCATTGCGCCGGTTGCAAACTAACAACGATACATGTGTCGGTGTAGAAAGTTTGCGCTGGGTGCAAGATTACGACCCTTAGTCTGTCCTTTGGTGAATGTTAAGGATGCACTTTTAGCACAACTAGCAAATCCATCTGTAAGATTGCATATATGTTATACAATAAGTTCACAATGCTGAATCAGTGAATCAGACTCATGATGACATGTGACTTATTTTCTTGGTTTATTCAAGCCAAAAAATCAACGCACACCAGTTTGTGTGTGCGTATCAGTTTGTGTGTGCGTATTATGTGGCGGTGGGTCAATAGGGGGCGCTGGGACGCCGCCCCTCCGTGAAATATTTACTTGAATATATCTGCCAACTATTAATAAACTAGTATTTTTACAAAATAAATCAACAAAAATACATAGCGTTTATCCTAGTTTAATTGTGTGATATACTTGTCACTGCCAGCAACCATTTAAATGCGTCTGAACGTCAATGATTTGGGCTAGGCTATTTATTGGTCATTCAAAAAAAAGCCCTCCCCCAAGTCAGGGGCGCCGGCCACATTGAAGTCAATGTAAGCTCGCTAACTTTTTGCTGCCTATCAAGCAGAGACAGCTTTTCATTGGCGCAGAAAAACTCGCCCTCAGGTCGCACCAGTGTGCGCCCCAGGCCAATGGTATCGCTTTCAGCGAATCAATCAAATAGGCTGCCTCCCTCAGCAGCATTCGCGCACCAACGATCGCTAACTAGCAGAGAGTTGTAAGCACTTTCCACCCCTTTCAGTGGAGGTATTGGACTCCCCAAGCAATGTTATACTTAAAAGGAGCAAGCAAGTTACATATTAATTTAGTCTTTCGGCCCGTAGCATATAAACAAAATGAAGCAACTGTCCCATATTTCTAACTGCATTTGAAGTAGATATTGAGACTCACAAAAAATGGACAGTGATCATGATTTGTCTCGATGTCAGAATAACAACAATGGGTCAAATAGCAATAGCTAGTGGAATGGCCATGAAGTAGGTCTGTATATGCAGTGTAAGCTTATCCAGGCCCTGCAAGTCAGGATGTAGGCTATGAATCTGAATGAAAATAAAATAGGTAGTGGCCATCCCTCAAATGGACCAGAATACAGGTAATCAAATCTATTAAATTTAAAAATATATATGGGGGGGGGGACCTCGTCTATTACTGTGCCCCGCCAACATTTTTGATCACCAGCCGCCATGTGTGTGTGTGTGTGTGTGTGTGTGTGTGTGTGTGTGTGTGTGTTGTGTGTGTGTGTTGTGTGTGTGTGTGTGTGTGTGTGTGTGTTGTGTGTGTGTGTGTGTGTGTGTGTGTGTTGTGTGTCGTGTGTATGTGCGTGTTGTGGTGTGTGTGTGTGTGTGTTGTGTGTATGTGTGTGTGTGTGTGTGTGTGGTGTGTTGTGTTTGTGTGTGTGTGTGTGTGTGTGTGTGTGTGTGTGTGTGTGTGTGTGTGTGTGTGTGTGTGTGTGTGTGTGTGTGTGTGTGTGTGTGTGTGTGTGTGTGTGTGTGTGTTAGAAAAAGTTCTGCTGCCTGGACCTTCCAACAATAGGCCATTATCTCTTTTCTCTGCAACATCAACAGACGCTTTTGTCTGTGTGGGTGTTTGATCATTTGATTGTGTGTGTGTGTGTGTGTGTGTGTGTGTGTTGTGTGTGTTGTGTGTGTGTGTGTGTGCAACATCAACAGACGCTTTTGTCTGTGTGGGTGTTTGATCATTTGATTGTGTGTGTGTGTGTGTGTGTGTGTCTATTTGATTGTGCCATCAAATGTCCCAAGCATTTGCCTAAAATTTCAGTTTTTCATGACCTGTTTGTGAAAGGTGTGTCAGCATGTGTCCTTGTGCGTGTACATGGATGTGTGTGTGTGTATTTGTTTTCTTCGTTTGCAGGGGTGTTGATAATGAACTGTGTGTTTACTTGTATATCCATTACCTGTGAGCAATGAGCAGCGTCAAGGTGAAGGCGTCTGTCTCAACAACACGCTGATGTCTGATAACCATCTGCACTCACCGTTTGTGTGCAATAAGTATTCACTCCACGTAACATTAGACAGCTGAATAAATGGGTTTATTCAGCCTTGATGCATTATACCATCTTCCGTTGTTTGTCCTGGGTTTGACAGTTATATATATATATATACATAATACATATAAACCCACACATACACACTTATTTTTAGGGCTGTCCCGAATACATAATTTCAAGCTTCAAATATTTGTTAGCTTTCCAAAAAATATTGAATATTCTGTGGTCAAAAAAATAAAATAAAAAGTCCATTCACAGTGCGCTATCTTTCCCTGCCAGCAGGCAGAGACCACTGCTGCAAATCCTTTTATTTTCAACTGATTGTGTTCTTAAGTGGCTCAATTGGTCAAACAAATGTGTTATTTGAATGACTTGTAATAGCAAAACAACAAAGTCATGTCCTTGGCTTTGGGATCCACTCACCGAGTTGAACTTGGTTACGGCAGAGCTTCAATGCAGCCTAAAATACTAAATTTTCTTTATTATTAGTAGGTAGAGCCTTTAGGTGTCCATCGGACTCATTTGAACATGTCAATAGCTGCTAAATACATCCATTAATAAAACCCTTCTCAAACCATTAGCACCGCGCTGGCCAAGGGGTTAATGGTTTGTGTATCATCACTGGACGGCAGCTGTCAAAGTGAATATTCTGGTCATCCCACGTTTGGCTATTCTGAGGATGGCTGCCGTTACCTCAACTAAAGCATTGACGTGAAGCCTTCTCCAGGTCTAGCGCACGTACATAAAGCTGGGATATGCAGACTCCATTTTTTTGCCTTGCGTTTTTTTCATACAAACATAAAAGAAGCATTCAAATGCTGAACTTAGATTTGAATGCCTACCTAATGAACAAATATCAGAATATTTGGATATAACTCAGCCCTACTTATTTTGTAATGTATTTCCCTGATTTGCTATGGCTGAATCATTCAAACAGCTTGATGTCTCTCTCTCTGCTCTCTCTGCGTCTCTTAATCTCCCCAGCTCTGTTAAGGTTCCCCTTCAGCACGCTGGCTCCTCCACCAGCTGTCCGGTGGCAGAAGTGGTTAGCGGTGATGTTGTTTGTCCTCGTTACCAAATTAGCACAATCCAGATCAACCAGTGATGCTCTGGGGAAACGAGAGCTGTACCTGATCGTTTAGTATTTTCTGTGGTTAATTCAGAGTAATGTCTTATTCTGTCAGCATTCATAGTCGCCAGAATACCAATTGATGGGGAATAAAGAGGAGGGAAGAAACAGAGAATGATAGTGTGAGAGGGTGAAAATAAAAGGTGAACCGAAAACCTTAAACGTACAACACAAAGTAGAGCCGTTAATATGCATTGCTGAGGCTTTAACAATGGATACGGTGGTTCCATGCTGCCATCTACAAATGTCTGTGTGGAAACCGGTCAGCTCATTGAAAAACCCAAACAGGTTCTACCCTAAAGGAACAATCACAAATTATAATGTCCAAACACACAGACACATAATCACAGACACCTATCTCATATGAATGAAAGCGCACGACAGAGACTTGTACTTGTATCATATTGTGTTAAAAAAGAATGAGATCATTTAAAAGTAACGTTATATCCACCGTGATGAAGTAAACACTTTAAAGGGGCTGACCCTGCATGCTGGATATGCTAATGCCCAACTAAGAGCCTGACATTACCTTAGGGGTTCACTGGAGAGTTGGCTGTTTGCATTGCTTTGGTTAATTCTTTGTTTTCCAAAGGCTGTCTTACTTGTTGTCTTTTGCTTCTGTCTGTGCTTCTTCTGATAATCTGTTGGAACTGAAAAACCAAATGATGTCTCTGCATGGCTGAATCTGACTCCCCCTGATGGAAGCAATAAAGTTTCAAAAAGAAATCACCATTACTTAAGAGGGCTTGTACCTATTTTGTATAATTGCATAATAATTGGAACACACATAGACAGACACACACACTCACCCTGGGACATTTGGCTGGCTAAAATGCCATTCTCTTGGCAGCGTTTATTTTTCAAAGTCCTGTCAACACTTCCCACTCAACATTATGACAGATCAAGACCTGCGTTAGTGTAAATGTGTGTGTGTTGGTGTGATGTATTCCTGTTGGGGTTCTTCTCCTGTGTGTGTGTGTGGGTGTGTGGTGTGTGTGTGTGTGTGTGTGTGTGTGTGTGTGTGTGTGTGTGTGTGTGTGTGTGTGTGTGTGTGTGTGTGTGTGTACACGTGTACGTGTACGTGCAGTCGTGCACCTGTAGGGAAATAGAAACATGGTGTTACTGAACATGTTCTGCCAACTGAAATGAGTTGTCTTCCAAAGAATGAGTCACAGAGAGAGCGAGGATGGGGGGGGGGATCATTTGGTGAGGGAAACAAGTTGCTGCAGTACTTTGTCCATATGCAGACATGCAGAAATGCGTACTTGAATCAATCAAGATACAATCTGATAAAAACAATATAAACAATACAATAAAAACAACAATAAAATCCACCACGGCAGCCAACATAGAGGCCAGGTAAAGCAACAGAGAGCATGTTAGAGTGCTGTTTGTTGAAGTGGATTCAGCAGGGCGGTACCCTATCTGGGTGTCTTGCTTACTGAGCTGCGTGAGCCCTACTGGGACAACAAATATCTATTATTGTTGAATAATTAAAACAGGGTCAGGCTTGTGTGCAAATCTTGTTAAACACTAATTGACTATCACACGTACTACAAAATGGACAACCACTTTAACCACATTCAACTTAAATATGAACTATGCTCCCCTGTGGTTAGTCGGCACAGAGCAGCGATGCTGTTAAAGGAGGGCCATTCATTGGCCCTTCATTCTGATGAGGGAGTGTCTCACCCTTATGGTTCATTCTGATAAGGGAGAGCGTCTCACCCATACTGTTATGTACAGTTGGATAAGAAACAGCCAAAGGTTTGAATAATTAAATAGTAACTAATAGAAACAAAAGATCAATCATAATTAACCAAGCGATTTGCTGCCCTGCAGAGCAATAACTTGTTTGAATATTAGTTTGTTTGACCAAGTCATGGTTACCAACCTCTTTTCTTTTTTCAAACTTTGAAAGTTAAAAACCACTGCTAATAGTTTTGCTAAGATGTCCTCATTTCTCCAGTTGATCTTTTGGGCAGTGAAATGAAATGTTGGGCAGTGAAGGCAATAGGCACCTCCTCATGGTCCTACAAACATCAACTAGGCTAGTGACTGTAACTGTCTCATTTCTATATTTCAGTCATAACTTTTTTGCAAGTTTTCAATTTGGCAAATTTATTTGGAGCATATTCAGCCATGATAATTGAGTTACACCTGTGTATTCATTCTTCAAGCTTCACAGATTCAACAGAGTGAGTTCCTGAGTACCGGGTCCCTTGTTCCTTGAGTACTGAATGATTTGATAGTTTATATACTACTGCATTTTTGAGAAGTTCAGATCTCTTCAAGGTGTCCTCAAGGTGTCAACACCATCAGGCCACCTCTTCCTCACTTCCTCTGACAAAGGATATTTTTGTGTGGCCCACTTCATGACTGCAAACAGAGGCATCAATTAAGCAATATCACAAACAGCACTTAACAGCACTCCCTCTCACGTGACATTACTCCTATTTCTACTCAATGAATTAGCTAACAGAAATAGTTTGCTTCAGCCCACACAAAAAAGACATCTAACCATATTTAGAACAAAAGGGCGATGTTTCCTATGTCTTTTAATAACTTTGGTAGCTCATTGATCTAAAGACACCGAACCCAATTCAGTACTAAAGGGGCCATCTTTCCTATGACTGTTGGGTAGGGTTTTGGTTGTGTTCTCCAGTTTTGTCTGTAACCCTTTGAGCAAAACATGGTAGTTGGTTTGAATTGAGGTGCTCTTATTTCTTGACTTCTACGTATTTAGGAGCCCCGTTTATGCAAGGCCACCTCCATAAAAGAACAAAAAGTAATTATTGTAGAAGTCTGGCTTACAGGACTTCTTAGGACAGATTGTTTATAAAGAGCCCTTGATTCCCAGTGAACGACTCTGCTTAAAAAGGAGAAATAAAATAAAGCATTTAGCATTTTTTAAAATAGTTTTTAACACTTTTAATTGTGCACTCAAACAGTACACACTACCCAACTAGCAATTAAAAAAGAAAATGATGAGCCATTCTTTAATTGTCAGTTAAAAAAACACACATGAATATATAAATGTAAATAAAATACACACCAAACTAATATTAATAGGCTAAACTGTGTACATCTTTCTTGCTGAACATGATGTCTGAAGTAGATGCCGTCATCATACGCGTTCAGACTGCAGGCAAATCTGATTCAAATCGGATTCCTTCTCATATCCGATTTTTAGGACTGACTGTCCACACTGTTTTAGCAAGTGTCCAAATCGCATTTGGCTCTGTTCAGACTGGGCCACATTATTGACCCATCTGACAGGTTGCTGTAGCAACGACGTCGGAGCGGAGGCGTCATCCAGCGTGTGTATTGCGTGACGTCATGTAATAGCGACGAGAAAAACAATACCAAACAAGATGGATCAAAGAACGCGAAAGACTTTCATAAATCGACTTATTCCGATACATGCCCTCGAGCTTCGCTTGAACGGACCCATCTCCCCACAGATTAATGAGGCATTTCGTTTCTTCCTCTGTCCAAGGACTGAGGCGAGTGGTTTGGCGCATTGGGTCAGGTCTGGCGTCGCGTAGAGTGACGTCAAGGACAGTCAAAACCGAGTGTTTGGAGCTGTTCAGACTGAGACGCATCTGTCCAAATGCGATCTGAAACCACCTCCCGGAGGTGGTTTCGATCCGTTTTGCAAAAATCGGATTTCATGTGACTTGGGACTGTTCAGACTTCAAAAGAGTCATCCGGTGATGGCCAAAATAACCTAACAAACACACCACATACACAGTACAGATATAAGCACACGTTAAGGCCCATGGTGAAGACCACATGTCCCAACGTTAGGGGCCGTCAGATGCCCACGCAATTCACATGCTCATCCCAATCTATCTGCTGATAACACTCGCCCGCAGCCCGGGGTGCTCAAGGCCAGGCAGGCAGGTGCTCTCGATAAACCCCCACGCCAACCTTGACACACACAACTCGCAACACACAATTTGCAACACACAACTCGCAACACACAATTCGCAACACACAATTCGCAACATATAATTCGCTAGAAGAAAACACATAAGACTGATACACCCAGAAGGACATTACGCTCATTTGAAGCAGAACCTCTACAGAGGCGAAGCTCCGGACGACCTCAGCGCTGTTAGGGACTTAGACATTTTCGCTCGATCGATCTCTTACGCTCTATAACTCAGTATAACTCAGTATAACCTTTTTCACCTTACTAAATAAATCCGAGGCCCTCGTGCCGACAATTTTATCTCTTCTCCGTCTCAGTTTATCTGCTCAAGTAACTAGGCAGACTATTTTTCCCAACAAATTGGTGACCCCGACGTGATTCTAATTGGACTGTGACTGGGAAAATCACTGAGGACGGAGAGGAACTTCCCCCGGGACCCCAGAGCGCCGGACAGATTCCTGTAGTCTCACCTCGGGCCCAAACAAAAGGTAGGCAGAACCTGTTGATAAAATCCAAACTCTGCATAGTTATATAGGAACCACATTAGGAGGTGAGACTCTAAGAACGGTCTGCTACGGGACATCCCACGGGGACAAATCTAACTGCAACATAGTGTTAACCTGCCAAAGCCCCACCCTACCAGAAAAGCGTAACAGGTCGACTCGTCTTGGGAGGCGGAAAACCTCCTTGACCAGGTAAAGAGCGTAGAGGACCCTTAAGGTCTAGAACACTAACAATAAAGGGTCCGTATAAGGAGATCCAAAAGGTCCGTATAAGGAGACCTGGGGAACAATAAAGGGTCCGTATAAGGAGATCCAAAAGGTCCGTATAAGGAGACCTGGGGAACAATAAAGGATCCGTATAAGGAGATCCAAAAGGTCCGTATAAGGAGACCTGGGGAACAATAAAGGGTCCGTATAAGGAGATCCAAAAAGGTCCGTATAAGGAGACCTGGGGAACAATAAAGGGTCCGCATAAGGAGATCCAAAAAGGTCTGTATAAGGAGACCTGGGGAACAATAAAGGATCCGTATAAGGAGATCCAAAAGGTCCGTATAAGGAGACCTGGGGAACAATAAAGGATCCGTATAAGGAGATCCGAAGGGTCCGTATAAGGAGACCTGGAGAAAACTAACACTAAAGGGTCCATATAAGGAGACCTGGAGAACAAATACTAACATTAACAGTTAATATTTTTAATTAATAAAAATAACAAATAAATGAATAAATAAAAAAGAAAAACACGAACGAGGTGCGCCCGCGCGACGTGGTTTAGGCAGGAAGAGACAATGGTAATTGTGGTACTGGTAGCTGACGGACAAATACATTGACCGACGTAGGCAGGGACAGAAAGAGACCTCTCGCCCCCACCTTCACAGACGGGACTGTAGATATTAAGGTGCGGCAGCTGGCCGCACATCTCTTAGCAGACCGTGTGGGTCTGTGTGTTTGTATGTGTGTGGGTGTGTGTGTCTGTGTGCGAGTGGGTCATCTGAAATGTATTATTGTTGATTTATTATGTAAATGCTCGTGTTTAATATAACAATAGAATTACATAATATTCCTGAACCTGATTCAAATGGCAGTGCAGTGTGTGTACGTGTGAGTGACAGAGAGAGAGAATCAGAGCGGCAGGGTGCGTGTGAATGAGAGGCCATGTATGCGTGTGTGCGCTTGGGGAAGAGTGAAGAGAGGCTGTGTATGCGTGTGTGAGAGGTGCACTTTAGCAGATAGAGGAGCAAGCCTCCTGACTGCCAATGGAGTGTGGGCGTCTGACTTTATGATTTGCAGTTCCTGTCTGCCATAGTTGCAGTCGTAGTTCTCTCATTCGGTAGATTTGTAGACCCCGTATGCCATATTTGGAGTTCTTTGAAGTCCTTCTGATTAAGTTCCACCATAACCACACCTCTGCTGGCCGAAGAGACAACCTCCCACAGACCCCGGAGCACACGCGCTTATCCCACACCGCTCTTGCTTGTTAGGCTGACAGGCCCGACAAGTTTATTTTCCCCCGCCCGCCATCTTTTGAGTTCTCTCACGCCAGCCCATGCTGTAGTTCCCCGTCCGCCATATTTGGACTTCTTCTCATATAAGCAGTGAAGGATGCCCAACACTCATCATTTTAATTGTGTACATTATTCTAAATATTCTCTTTTCTCTTCAGGAAGTGGCAGTAAGCAGAACCGAATGCTTAACATTATTTTTTCCAGATTGCTGCGACCGTCTGTCTGTTTTCGTGAGTTTTGTGTATCATGACAGGAGTGCACCAGACCCTTGGTGTGTTAACATTACTATTAGAGAACCAGGATGGTTAAAATAGACACAGGGATTAACTACTAAAATAATAAGTTCAATTAAGAAATAATGTGAATGGTTTTCACCAGTGCACAAGAAGGGTGCTACGAGCTCCACCGCTGTAATTCAATAAAAATAATTTTTTGAAAATATTAAATCTAAATGGGTAAATTTCTGCACTAATCAGCTACTACGTGCAAACACACAGGATAACACTGCATGCCATGTTCACGGGTCAACTATTGCCTCCGTTGGAGCGACTGCAATAGATATAATATCGTACCACCAATATGCATGCATGTTCTTGTATTCTATGATTAGAACAGCCGGATTCCAGAACCGGAAGAGGTCCTACCAAAAGAAGGACCGACCCAGGGGTTATAAATCGTGGGAGATCCCTGTATTGGAGTATCAAGTGTTACAGGGTGATCGCAGGATTTAGGAAAAATTATTCCATAACATGAACAATTAGCATTTAAAGTTGTCCATAGCATGCATACCGCTCGTCCACAGAGTCCAGGGGTAACCAGCGCTGGGGATTCTTATTAAAGAATTCTGGGGTAATCCCGCCTCACAGGAGGGACAGGAACCCCCCCCCTTTAGGGGACTCTGCGGTAGCGCGGTGGATATGCACAGTACAACAGACCTGACGAGGTCTAAGTACCAAAATGACAACACAAATAAAATATTTTCTTAGAGAATATGATACCAGACATTTCATTAAAAGTGATCACATAATCTAGGGTTAATAATCGGCAATACTTACAATTACACGAAATAAGTACGATAAAATTGTTTATCCATAATCCATCCTGAGTGAGATAGAAAATCGACATGTTACGTTTTTCTTTATGAATTTAGGTTTAGCATATAATTCTGTGTATTGTCTTGTCACCCTGCTATTCTGCAGGGTTGTTTAAAATGTGAACATTTGAGGTTAGTAATCGGTTCTCACTCTGTTCCTTTGTTATCTTCTGTTGGTTTGGGCCTGTTTTCCTTGGTCCCTGAGGGGGTGCGCAGACACGCATGTGATAAGGAACGGCCGCGACCCCTTATTTATGACATCCTAAGGAACTGCAACCGATAGATTTCCATCTGGTTAACTTAAGGCTTTTGTTTTGTTGGGAGACAGCTGCCCTCAACAACCCAATCTAAGTGTATAAGAACTCCCATCTGAGACCTCAGATTATTGCATAGTATGCCTGTTTTGTTGATGCATGTTTTGATGTATCTTCGTTCTTAATTTTCTTATGAATATGTATAGATAAAAAGGAAAAAGATACTAAGTAAAAGTGAAAATAAAAACAAATGGAGGGTACATATACCATGGGTGCATGTCTTCTCGTGTGTGTCAGGGCCACCGAGACAATGGAGGTTACTCCCCTGGTGGAATACACGAGGGGATATTGAAAGCATACTTCAGATAAAACAATAAGGTTAATTAGAAAGTAGTCTTTATTATAATTGATTACGATAGCATTTGTGTCTACCAATGACTAACTTGTGAATTTTTTCCTTTAGGTTCAGCTTTTGTTTTGTTTATTGTATATCACCATACCTTTAATACCCAGATGTATGAGCATAATTGTTGTGAGTTTGGATGACTCTTTATTCTATCGTTCCTGCGGGTTCTGGAGAGGTGACGGTGGAGCTCATGGGGGGGCTCCGAGAGAGTGGGCGATCACGGGTTCATACGGTGAGAATTCAAGTCAGTCATGATTGGAAAATGGAAATAATGTATCGATTTGATGTTGACCAACGAAAAACCTAGATAAATATGATAATACTGTCTATGTAATGGCATAGGCAGGTCAGGGACTTGCATAGCTAAAAAGACAGTTTTGGAAATAGTAATGAACATGTCGGGGACATGTGAATACGTAACGATAAAACTAGGGGTTTTACTTTAATAGAACAAGTCGTATGAACGTTTGATGTGCTATGCAAAAGGTAGAGCGAATAAGGACAACACAGAGGGACGTGTTGGGTACATAGCAGTGAATCAAAGTGTGGACAACATCAAATGCGAGCAATAGGTAGAATAAAAGATTAAGTCATCCAATTTAAATAGTTAGTGTAGGACAATCGGGTAGAATAATGAAAGGAATTGATATTATGAGAAACAGTTAACGCAGAAGTAATATTGAACATACAAATTTTAATATTGTGATTTTTCTTTTTACATCTCTTTGGTTAACGACAACAGATTGATTAACCCTACATCTGCTGGGAAGGGATTCTACATGCTAGGTTCTCAATTTAGATTCAGACGTAGTGGTTACCCTTCAAATGCCACTACTGCCAACGCTTTGATATAATTTTAGCATTTGATATTATGATATTTTTAACTCTGATAAGTTTCTTTTGGATTCGCCTCATCATCCGCCCCCACACACAGGTTCATCGCCCTGATGTGTATCCATTATGCACACACTTGGCTGCATGGGTAGCTGGGGCTAAACTCTGTCTCCATCCCTCCACTTTGCAATCTATACCGCCTTATGGGTGGAAATTGACCGTATCTCTCAGCCACGGCATCCTGCAGTAAGCCAGTATGGAAGGCTGGTTAGCCAACGACGGGTAAGATCCCACCTTGACACCCGGGACGACCTAAGGCAGGCACAGTCACGATTACTTGGCAGAGTCGCTGTGGGCACTGGCTCACTTGATCATGAAGTGACGAGCTGCAACAATCATAGGAAGAGCCGGGTGGGGTGTAAGGTGGAGGAGGAACAGAAGTCAGATATGCCAGCTCAGGCAGTGGAAGTGGTGGACTTAGAACGGGGCAAGCTGCGTTTTCATTTATTTAACCTTTGCGGTATATACTGACTCGTCTATCGTTTTCGGTTTAGTACATGACTTTCTTAAACTTCGGGAACAGCGTGGTTTCAAGGCGGCTGTTGGTAAACCCACCAATATCGACATTTGGTTTTGGATATACTGGCTTCGATTTCCCTTCCCAATAGATTGGTTTTATTTTAAGATAGTTAAGATTAGGGACTTCAAACTTGGTTGCACCAACGGTGTTGTCAGGTTTGCTTATCATTTAATGTGCATGGCATTAGCAATGCGCAAGGAGGGAAGTAGTGAGAAATTAAATCAAAGTGTGGATACTGTAATCAAACGTTTGACTCAATTGAATTGTGTAGATCATTACCACCAGCACTAATTAGTTATCACATGCAAGCTAACAGAATAACTCATCTAACCAGGCATGAAATTCTTACGGGTCGACCCATGCCTTCATCTACATGGGCCCATGAGGGACTTCCATTAGAGCAATTAGAAATAGAATTAAGAAAATATGTTTGACAACTAACTGCTATACATGAGTTTATATTCCCACAAGAGAAACACAAAGTTCCAGGGCCAGAGGAGGAGCCAGATGCAGACACGCCCGGAGCCGACCAACTACCCCAGGACCAGACCCAGCCAAGCCAGGAGCAACAGCCACATGATGCAATTGACTAGCGTCAGGGTTTGAATCAGTCCTGTTTTGGTGGTCCACTATTAAGAAAAATGTTGATTGGATAAATTATATATACTAAAATCAGCAACGGTTTGTCAATTTTTCCACGGATAAGGTCAAGGGACTATATAGATATAGATATGCTATTGGCAGAGCAAGGAGGGGTATGTGGGATATTAAGGACAACATGTACTTTTATCCCCAATAACACAGCCCCGGATGGATCGTGACATGGGAAGTAGCCGGCCTTCGAGCTCTCCCTCCAGATGACAGAAGACTCTGCAATCGATAAACCCATGGAGAAATGGATGACCGACGGGTTCGGGAACCGTCGGCCGAACCGCCGGCCTGCTCTTGGCCCTCTTGTCATCCCTGGCCTGCTTTGCCGGGGTTCTGGTCTGCTGTGGGTGCTGCTGCATCCCGTGCGCCCGCACACTCTGCTCACGCCTCATCACCACGGCCCTCCAGAAAGAGAGCCCCCAGCCCCCTCCCTACTCCGAAGCGGTTCCCCTCATGCCCCTGATGGATTTCCCTGACTGGGCCGACAGCGAGGGGGGCCTGGAGCCTACAGCCCCTGACTATGAGAACGATTACCCCTGTCCACGCGAGTCCCCTGCTAGCCCAGACGCCTATTGGTGAAGTGACCCCCGTCCCCCCCCTCCGTCCCCCGTCCACCCACACCGCTCGTGACAAGGATCCACGTTCCGGCACCGGGGGGTGCGGCCCCCGGTGCCGCACCCCCAAGCCTTACATTCCCTTAAGGCTTGAGGGCGCCCCTGGCTGTATTTGCTTCTGTTCGCTTCACTGTTTCTAGCCGCTCCCATATCTACGCCCGTGTCTGCACCTCTGGCCCGGGTTTTTCCAGCAAGTCCGGTTTTCCCGGCGTCGGTTGGTTACGACGGGAATTCGAATGTTGCTTTTGTATCGCTGTCCCACTGTTTGAGGCTCGGGGAGGTCATCAGACGAGGTCCTGAGCGCAGTTGAATAAAAGGGTCTAATGCTCAGGTGGCGCCTCCACCTGCCCGTGATGACGCTCAGGAGTATTCCGTGGTTCTTTAGAAATTCCGCGCCCCGAGCCAGCCCTGTATTGACCCCCATGCTGTTTAATCGCTTAGTTTCTGCGGTCGGCTAACGCCTTATATCTCAAGCACATAGAGTCGTTTGGATTATTTTTTTTTTAATATCTGCATGTTTCATTTTGGTTGTTAGATTCTATGATATAAATTTCTTCTATTATTTTTGGGTTGTTATTTTCTTCTATTATTCTTTGGTTGTTATTTTTCTGTGGTGTCTATGGTGTTCTTTTGATTGTTATTTTTGTGATGGTGGTTTGTCGTTGTTTTGTTGATGCGCGCTGAGGTCCGGTCCCTCGTATCCCTAAGTAAGCAAAGTCGTCTGACGACGACTTGAGGGGGATATGATGGCCAAAATAACCTAACAAACACACCACATATACAGTACAGATATAAGCACACGTTAAGGCCCATGGTGAAGACCACATGTCCCAACGTTAGGGGCCGTCAGATGCCCACGCAATTCACATGCTCATCCCAATCTATCTGCTGATAACACTCGGCCGCAGCCCGGGGTGCTCAAGGCCAGGCAGGTGCTCTCGAGAAACCCCCACGCCAGCCCTTGACACACACAACTCGCAACACACAATTCGCAACACACAACTCGCAACACACAATTCGCAACACACAATTCGCAACATACAATTCGCTAGAAGAAAACACGTAAGACTGATACACCCAGAAGGACATTACGCTCATTTGAAGCAGAACCTCTACAGAGGTCAGCGCTGTTAGGGACTTAGACATTTTCGCTCGATCGATCTCTTACGCTCTATAACTCAGTATAACTCAGTATAACCTTTTTCACCTTACTAAATAAATCCGAGGCCCTCGTGCCGACAATTTCATATATCCTCTTCATTCTATATACCGTGCCCTGTGCCGACAATTTTATCTCTTCTCCGTCTCAGTTTATCTGCTCAAGTAACTAGGCAGACTATTTTTCCCAACACCGGTTCCAATCTGGATGGGCTAAAAATTGGATTTTGGCTGGCAGTCTGAACGCGGCCATATAGTTGCCTACAATGCAATTGGTTTTAACAATCAGCAGCTTTGCCCTATGGGCGGAAAAGACTTGCAAAACTGAATCAAATTGAATCGCTAACAAGAAAAACATGATTCCCAATGAAGATATCAAATGTCTAGCTATTTCTTTAATGATATAGTTTGACTTTGTTTTTGTGTCTTTTGGTTTTGCGCCTGCGTTATTTCATGAACAATCTGGTTCATTGTTTATCTCTCCTCTCTGTGATAGTGAGAGACGCAGATAAAAGGAAGAGACGTTTGAAACCACAAAGAACAAAGGCTTCTGTGAGTACACCCCCCCCCACACACACACACAGATATGTTGGCTACACTTTAGAAGAGATTCTGTGTGTACATGTGTGTGTTTGAGTGTGTGTTTGGGTGTTTGTGCTTGGTCCTTCTGTCCCTACATATGGATACTAATACCTGTTTCTGTGGGCTCGGGGACATTACATGGCACCGCTTTCAGTTTTTTTATTTAGAAATTTTCAAAGAGGCTCTGTACTGTTTCTGCCAGAAGTCTCCTCCAAAGTTAAAAGCTCAAAGGGTTTTACTTTGACTGTTTGCCTGCCAAGCATTCAATCATTTTCACTTTTGCATCTGCTGTGTCTCAATGCAAGTACCGGTAAGTAAGAAGAAGTAAAAAGGAGAACTGCTGTTGTTACTAGCATTCACCAAAGAAGAAAACAAAGTAACTTCTCAAAAGAGAGCTACCTCATATTTCTCCTTTTCCTGTTGTTTTGGGGGACAACACAATGTGGTACATGACGGTACATGACGGTGCTTGACTAAGCATGTATCTCTTACCATGCACCAAGGACGCTTCTCTTTTGACATTCATAATTCACAATACTAATTAGTCAGTCCAGTATCCTTTGCAAGCCTCTTGTCCTTAAAAAATGAATTTACACTGGCTTCTAAAGTGGTGCGTGCATGCTCTCCGAGCCATACATTCTAATATGACGCCACAAATTAAAAAGATTAATAATTGAAACAGGCTTTGAAAACAAAAAATGATAAAATGGATTCTTTACCATGCCTTTTTGTTTTGCCTAGTGGTTGAAAGGGATTCCGTTTTCTGATGCTGTGTCTCTCTGTCGGTATGTCTGTCCAACCAACAGAGTGAGATTCGTAATTCAGATTTAGATTCAAGGTTTAAAGATTTTGTTGGAGTGTGTGTTTCTGGCTGTGTGTGCGCATGTGTGTGTTCCTTTCCAGGTGACTGCTAAAGGCTAAACGGATGTTTTTAGCTGTGCTATTGATCAGACAGGTAATTATCTGTTCTGATTCTCTCATTACGATTATAGATCAGCCTGTGTCACATTGGCAGTTTTGTCCCTGTGTCCTGTCAGAATCACAAGGTCAAGTCAATGCTATCTGCAACCACATTCTGCCTAAGGGCAGCATTGAGGTCTCAACACGCTGAAGAGCTGCTCCAGCCCCACTCTGTAAGTCAGTAGTCATGTCCTCCCAGCACTGAGTCCTCTTCACAGGCTCAGTTCACTGCAAAGGCTATTGTTCCAGTGATGAGTCCTCTTCCAATGCTCAGTTCAGAGGCTATTGTTCCAGTGTTGAGTCCTCTTCCAATGCTCAGTTCAGAGGCTTTGGTTCCAGTGTTGAGTCTTCTTCCCAGTTCAGAGGCTATGGTTCCAGTGTTGAGTCTTCTTCCCAGTTCAGAGGCTATGGTTCCAGTGTTGAGTCCTCTTCCCAGCCTCAGTTGACTGCAGAGGCTATGGTTCCAGTTCAACCCCAGTTAACCTCAGCTCGCATTGCTCATGTTTGAGCACAATTTGAGATTGCATTAGTAGAGTTAATCACCAATCCCAGTTCACAGTCAAAAGATACCAACACAGCTTTCCATCAGAAGGCAAAGGGGTGATAGGTCAGGGTTTTTAAGTTACCCAATCCATGCAAGAGAATAGCATTGTCTGAAATCTTTGACAGGACAGTGTGTGCTGGATTTGTTCATAAGGGCAATGGTTTCAGACGATGTTATTGGATTGTCCAAATGATATGTTTCTGTGGTAGTGAGTGCTCATGGCCCTCGTAAAATAGTTTCTCACTACTACTGTGCCATCCCCTCTTCGGCAAAACAATCCATGTATTTATTTTTACTTTTTTAACGATTGAAGCAAACTGCAGCTTATTACGATGTTCGGCGTTGTTCCTTTCACAACAAATGGTTTCCACTTTTAAATGGTGGCGCTAACATGGCACAGGGACAAAGCCTGATGTCTCTCCTCAGGAAGCTCCCTCCCCTTTGTTGATCTCATCTCCCTCTGTCTATTTTTTTTTTTATCTCTGCATCCCTCTCCTTCCCCCACAACATCCCCCTCCACTCCTCATTTGTGGTATTGTTTCATAATAGTAGTGTTGTGACAATTAATGTCCCAGTGCACTTGTCATTTCCCTTTAGTTGAAGAGTCACTGTCCTTGGAAGCTCTCTCTCTCTCTCTCTCTCTCTCTCTCTCTCTCTCTCTCTCTCTCTCTCTCTCTCTCTTCTCTCTCTCTCTCTCTCTCTCTCTCTCTCTCTCTCTCTCTCTCTCACGTGGTTTATGTTCAGCCTGTAACCAGGACGTGTGTCTGTGTCTGTGTGGGTGTGTTTGTGTGTCAGAGCAAAGACTTAATTAAAGAGTTAAAAGAGCTGTAAAAATGGTTATTCAAAAGAGCGTTTGTGTGTGTGTGCTAGTGTGTGTTTGCCAACTTTAGATGGCAGACTCATCTGGCATGCTTTCATCATAACTCCTCTCATCCTCTGCACTCTCCTCTTAACTCTCATCCTCTCCCCACATTGTCTCTCATCTCACTTTCATCCACCTCTCTTCATTCTCACCTCTCTCTCCCCCTCTGTGCTCTGTTGTGGCTCCCCCTCCCCTCCACCCCCTTCTGTTTTCCGACCAGACGTGTCCAGTTCTGCTCTTCATCTTTGATGGGCGTTCCCTCATATGTGTCTCTTCCCAACCTGTCCATCTTTCCCTTCATGACACATTGGATTTAAGCCTCCCCTTCTGTGTGTGAATGTGTGTGCATGTTTGTGTTGCACAATGGAGGCTGATTGTCAAAAAAGCAGGTACAGATCATTCAAACCAGAGTGTGTGCGTGAATGCAGGTATGTCTGTTGTGTCTGTGTTTATGTGTGTTGTTGTGTGCGTATGTTCTAGCCAGGGACAACACTCCAGATTAGCAGTGCTAGAGCACTGACTGTTGCCAGGGAGACCTCCCATCTAAAGCCTCTCAGCCTTCATGTAAGGCCGGTCTAAAGCCTCTCAGCCTCCCCTTTAAGGCCGGTCTAGCAGCCTCTTAGCTTCCCCTTAAGGCTGGTCTAGCAGCCTCTCAGCCTCCCCTTTAAGGCCGGTCTAGCAGCCTCTTAGCTTCCCGTTAAGGCTGGTCTAGCAGCCTCTCAGCCTCCCCTTTAAGGTCGGTCTAGCAGCCTCTTAGCTTCCCCTTAAGGCTGGTCTAGCAGCCTCTCAGCCTCCCCTTTAAGGCCGGTCTAGCAGCCTCTTAGCTTCCCCTTAAGGCTGGTCTAGCAGCCTCTTAGCCTCCCCTTAAGGCCGGTCTAGCAGCCTCTTGGCCTCCCCTTGAGGCTGGTCTAGCAGCTTCTCGGCCTCCCCTTGATAGCATGATCAAGAGGCTGTGGGACCAGACCCATCGGCGGCTCATGGCTCTGTTTTGTGAGGCAGGAATGCCTCAAAGCGTACCGTCATTGGCAGCAGTAGCTACCTTTGGCTGGATATTTTTGTATAAAGAATGATGAGTATGAGTTAAAGTCAAAGTGTGTGTGTATGCGTGTGTATTTGTGTGTGCAAGATTGATATTTGGGCATCATGAGAAAAAATCCACAGAGTGTAGTTCAGAGTTCACAGACCTCAGACCTGTTCCGTCAGGCAAACAGAGGGACTGAGCAGCAGCAGCTGTGCGCTTTTGAATCCTCTCACATTGAGGGTGGGTTTTTGTTTCTGTTTCTATGAATTTCTTGGAGCCGCTAATATGTTTGGGTTTGCCCGTGCATGTTTCTGTCTAGACTTCCCCCAGGCACACAGTGGAGTGGCTCTCATTTGCATTGTATTATATTGTATATTAATCTCGACATCACGAAACACTCAGCGACGGTGTGTGTGTGTGTATTATCTTGTGTAACCCATTCACTCAGCATTTGAGTGCATAAGATGTTGAATAATGCATTTATTCATCATGCTAAAGGTTTATCGGGTTATGATATTGGGTCGGCAGGAATAAACAAAATCCCAGAGAAGTGGGAACAACGATTGTGGCGTTTCCATGCATACAAAAGAGCCTGAAAACAGCAGCATAATATTGATACACCCTCTCTACTCAAGTCTCACCTCATTACTAATTGGGAAATAGACAAAAAACATGATAGAAAACCATATGCAAATGACAGGGCTTGTTGGATTTGTCCGAGCATCCCCAGTGAACAGTTTTGATATTATCAGTAAACATTCGCAACACAGATTACCAACAGGAACGTTTGGAATCATTACTTTCCAAAAACACTGATGAGCAATTATTTATGGGGCTTCGATTGTGACCGAAGCAGGTGGCCGCTTGTCTCTGGAGCCATACATTAGTACGGTGTGTCTGAAGGCTCCCTGATCCATGATTGAGTCCCCACCGCAGTTGTTTATCACCATTAAAAAACATGTTTGAGTCTAAGGAAAGATATTCATGACAGGCTGATATGGGAGTGTTGCAAAACAACATTCTGACAACATGGCCGAAAAACACAGAGCAGTGTGGTGGGTTCTGGATGGGGGGGAATGATGAGGAGATCACAACACACTGCACCCCGCTGGAGACGGCTCAATGTCTGGTTAGTTTGTTGTGGTGCAGCAACTGCATCCAACTGCATCCGTGTACTTTGTGAACCTTCCTTTAAAACAGTAAACATGTTCAGGGTGGTCCGCCTGCTCCAATACCAGGAGGCAGCAAGGCAGCTGACACACGTTTACAAAGCGCACCTTATTCATGCAGTAAGCCTACCCATAGTAAGGAAGTAATGGAGTAAGGGAATACACATCTGTTTGGTAGATCTCACAGAAGGGGTTTGCTATGGACGTTTCCTAAATACCATACCACGTGACAGCATGGATGGTAAGAGAGAGCGTTGGTGGATTTATAGTCATACCAGTTGTGGTAATGTCCCCAAACAACCTTCCTTTGGGTTGTGCTTTTCACATGTAATACGTCAGGTTATAAGGGTTCTTGCTGTGCATTGCTGGTCTTGTTCAGGTTAATGTGTGTACATCAGTGTATCGGTATGTATGTGGGTGCAATCACTTTTTTTGTGAGGCCTCTAGCAGAAAGTAATCTCAATAGAGATGGAACCAAAGGAACAAAGGACCAACGGAAAATGGAGGCATTCACAACCTTCTTTTTCCTGAAACTCATTCCTGTTTGAATAATTCTCTCTCTCTCTCTCCCTCCCTCTCTCCCTCTCCCTCTCCCTCTCCCTCTCCCTCTCTCTCTCTCTTTCTTTCTTTCTTTCTCATTGTCTCCCTTTGTGGGCCAGTTAGATGTGCTGAATTTCGACACCGGGCTCGTCGCTAGGTCGAGTGTTTGAAACACGCAAAATCAGCTACTGCTACACGTTGGAGCACGTTGGAGTGTCCTTCAAGTCAACGGGATGTTGCGTTACGTCATGTGATGCTCCGGGCTAGGGGCCAGCCCCTGAAACAACGGATTGCGTTCAAAGTGCTCTGTAACTATGACAACGTCCCAGTGCTTTTGGAAGGATGGTTATGATGTGAATATTTGTTCACATCCTGTATTTGCCAAAATGCTTAAGTGCATTGTGAATATGACACTGGGGAAGATGTAGCTCATGCTTGTAGGTGTGTGTGTGTATGTGTGTGTGTGTGTGTGTGTGTGTGTGTGTGTGTGTGTGTGTGTGTGTGTGTGTGTGTGTGTGTGTGTGTGTGTGTGTGTGTGTGTGTGTGTGTGTGTGTGTGTGTGTGTGCGTATGCATGTAGACCTAGTTATTAGTTTGGGTTGTGCCCTTTTGTACATCAGTAGGCCTACGTATGTTTAAAGAGAGAAGGCAATGTAAATGTTTGTATCCAGTAGAAAGTATAACACAGTAAGTATGAAGGCTTCATATTAGGCTCATGTGGCTTCACCAGACAAACAAAAGTAGGAGAAGGAGCATCTTCCTCAATCTATTACAGTTGCAATGATCCAAAGAAATACTAGATAGTAGGGGTGTCCTCCACTAAGGTATTGCAAAGTCTAAACTGATTCATCAGGCCAGGTCTTAGATAGGGTGGACATGAGAGCAATGTGGATTTAATTATCAAAACAAAACTTTTGTGTGTATTAGGGACAGTGTGTTCACCCTGGAAGCGGTCCTGTGTGTAGCGGAGGCAGTTTGTTCACTCTGGAAGCGGTCCTGTGTGTAGCAGAGGCAGTGTGTTCACTCTGGAAGCGGTCCTGTGTGTGGCTTTGGAAGCGGTCCTGTGTATAGCGAAGGCCGCGCCTTCACTCTGGAAGCGGCCCTGTGTGTAGCGGAGGCAGTGTGTTTACTCTGGAAGCAGTCCTGTGTGTAGACGAGGCAGTGTGTTTACTCTGGAAGCAGTCTTGTGTGTAGAGGAGGCAGTGTGTTTCCTCTGGAAGCAGTCCTGTGTGTAGCGGCCAGTCAAATAGTCTTGCATTGTGTAGTTTTGTGAAATGTAGGTAAAGTTGAGGGATGGTTATGCACTAGGCTGGGTGGCTTGTTGCTGTGGTTCCATGTTGCTAGTCTGTTACAGCAAAGTCAAAGAAAGCAAAATGGCTTTTTCCGGTATTTCTGTTCACACCGAAATAATAGGGCAAAATGATCCAGAGAGCTAGATCCAGAGAGTGGCTGGTTTCATGTTCTCTTCCGACTTCACAGATGGGTTCATGTATCATGAAATGCTATTAGCCATACATCCAAGAATGTTGTATTTATGCTTGTGTTTTTGCCTAATTAAGACCTTTTCCCGTTAAGAAAAGCTGCTGGTTGTCTAATAAAATAAGCAATATTATGAATTAAACTTGATTGAGGGCTTTGTTTTCTCAAAATGTACACAGTTTGGTAGTGATCTTGGTTTTGAGAAGGTAATTTAACACTGATTTGGAGTGAGGAGTTGAAACATTTCAAACGGTCATTTTAATAATTGTGGTAACATTGTTATTGAGCAACAATCACCTGATTCGCTGTTGCTTCAAAATACTTTCACATCATTATGATCAACATAATGGCACAGACAGAGACAATGCAATTTCTCCGGTACAGTCCATAATAAATGTAATATATCTTTATAATTCTGGACTTCAAATGCAGTCTGAATACAAACAACCATTAATCTTTTTGCGGGTCAATTTTAGATCAACAGGAACCTTTTAAGATTATTCATTCAAGAATTTGCTGTCAGTAGGTTGTAATGCATCTCATCGGCTCAGAAGAGCCCTGCAGAATCAAATATACATCAAAGAGAGAAGGCATGCTATGGATTGTCATCAAAAGGAATTGAAGCCATGCATTGTCACAAGCAGAAACAAACCTGCCGCCTGAACGTACTGAATCTATAATTGATTAACATTGACACGAAGGCTAGTGCCCCCTTGCTCTGCCAAATGTTGTGCAGCAGATCCGTTCCATCCCACTGCATTGAGACACACTCAAGGTTACACACACACAAGGCTACACAAACAAGGCCACAAACACAATGTTACACACACAAAGTTACGCACACAAGGCTACACACACAAGGCCACACACACAAGGCCACACAAAGAAGGACATAAACACAAGGTTAGAAGCTCAATGTTACACACACAAGGCCACAAACATAAGGTTACACGCACAATGTTACACACACAATGTTATACTAGCTTAAAACATGCTTCCTTGATTCAGAAAAGTGCAGTTGAACACAATTGTCATTTTTTTCTCTGGACCAATGAAACCTTCCTCAGGCTCTCAAGAGTGCGCGCACACACACACACACACACACACACACACACACACACACACACACACACACACACACACACACACACACACACACACACACACACACACACACACACACACACACACACACACACACAAACACACAAAAGACACACCTTAACCATCTGAAGTTATTACTCATTAGTAACCCCCACTCCCTCTCTGTCTGCTACTGCTGTCCTCGGTGGATTGATCAAAGAAGGAACTTACTAAAGGAGGATGTGGAGGTTTCAGAGAGAACCATCAAACTTCTTCAATAAGATTTGTATATGTTACGGGATTATTTTGTTACACCTGCTGAAGGCAGTGGAAAATGTGTAAGTCGGGTTGGCATCTAGCAGTCGGGCGGGGCTGACAGGGTCTGTATGGTACAGGTATCTGAAGCCCCCTGCTTTGTAGCAGTAAACCCAGACACACTTACGCGCTATCAGGTTCATATGCTTGGAAACATGTGAGGCACATAAGATAGTATGTGCACGCACATACAATCTTATTACTCATACAGAAACGATCACCCACAGATGGCATGTTCCCCTTTACATGATCACATGCACACTTGCACATGCACACTTACACAAATGAAAATTTTTCAACAGACGCACACACACACACACACATTGAAGTAGGCATAGAAAACGTATGGCACATATCCACACTGGTACAGGGTCACATATACCTCAACACACTTACGCATTCGCCGAAAGGTAAGGGAAAAAGGTAAGGGGAAAAAATAACTCACAAATGCACAAATACAAACACACACACTCTCTCTTTCTTTGCTCTATCTTACTCTCTATGTCTCATCTTATTTACCATGTTACCCAGGCTATTGACAGATAATTAAGGTTGGTCTCCGCACACAAAATTGGAGACGCCGAGATCGTTTATTGGCCTTTGGCATGTGCCATCGCGACCACTGGCATATGCCGTTTAGGAAAGGTAACTGCCGTTCCCAACAATGGTATATGACACCACCACGCCCCGCCTCCTCCCTATAATTTCATGACAAGTTTTGCCGTAAACAAAGGGATTTATTTGTACTCTTGTCCGTGCTGATATGTGCGATCTGTTTGTTGTCGCTTTTTAAATGACAGATGCTTTTGAAAACAGCCAGAATTACTCCGGTGACGGGAGGAGCACAACAAGCCGAGACAATTACCCAAAGGATCTGCAAGTTCATTGAGATGTATATGCTGCCCTTAAGTATCGTTGAGGGCGAAGGTTTTCAAAAACTGATGAACTTATTGGGACCAGCATATCACATTCCGTCACGACGTACCATCACCAGACTGATAGAAACTCAAGAAGAACGGAAGCAAGAGTTGTTAAAATAATTGAGCACAACTGAAAGAATTACTCTAACCACAGACTGCTGGATCGCTTTAACAGCATAGAGCTACATCATAATCACCTGCCACTACATCAGTGATGACTGGCAAATGAACTCAGCAGTCCTGCTCAAAGAAAGCCTGCCAGGCCGGCATACAGCTGACAACCTCGCTGAGAAAATGAAGGAAGCTGTAGAGCAATGGGGACCTGAAGACCAAGTTATTGCATGTCTTCATGACAACGTGGCCAATATTGTTGCCGCCAACATCCCCACCAGAGTGTACTGGATTTCCGTTGCCTGCTTTGCACACACACTCCAATTGGTCATAAATGACGGACAGTGTTGGGGTAGTTACTAAAAAAAAGTAATGTGTTACTGTTTACTAGTTACTTCTGTAAATTGTAATGAGATTACTTTACTAGTTACTGCATTTAAAAAGTAACTTCACTACTTATTACTTCACTTTTTCCGTTTCTTAATTTACTGTGTAGATGAATTGACAATTATCATGGCTCTAACATCACCTTGTATTTATTGTATACATGTATACAAAATGGCATATAAAACCATAGGAAACAACAATAAACAATAAAAAGAAACTCTTGAACCTATTAATGAAATATTGTGTGTTGCAATTATCTCAAATGTTCTTTTGAGCTCCGATTCCATTTCGGAATAACACTTGTCAAGTAATTTGAAAATGTTTTCCTGGCGGATGTTGGCTTTCGAGTAGCAGGTATTTTATCAAGTATCTATCGAAATCTGGGCGATTCAATAGTTGACAGGGGAAGCATGTCTTCAACGATGGACCCGGCAACCAGCCTGTTAAGGTCTTTCTGTGTTACCTGCGCTCCAACACTTGAAAAAAGCTTTGCCTGTTTAGGTGAGGTCGGCTGCTGATCGACTCCTTCAGATGACCGGAGAGCATGATCTTTCGCCACAAGTTTTGTGTTGCCATGCTGGGCTGACAAATGCTTGGACAGGTTGCTCATTGACTTGGCAGAAGTTGAAAGACACCTTGCGCCTGGGCATAGAGTGCATTTCATTTGAATATTTTTATCTTTCCGAGCTATAAATTGAAAGTAATGAGAATATCGCCACTGGCCGAAACACCCTGTCTCCGTCTCCGTCTCCATCTTCTTCCCCTCTTTCGCGCCAGCAGCTACGTCACTTAAATCGATCACTATGATAGGCTAGCATGCCAAGGCAAGTTCCCCTTGTTAATTTGGTTTCTGTAGAACCAAAAATCGGTTGCTATGGAAACGTGACGTCACACGTTAATACTCTATTGCCGGAGCATGGCTTACTCCGAAGTGGCGCTGTTGCCCTTTCAACAAGTGGTAGCAGATCCACCGGCTATTTACCGGACTGCATTTAAACGCACAGAATTAAACAGATCATAACTTTACACACAGGAAAACACGGCTTGTGTAACGCAGGAAAGCGCGTTACTATAGTCTAGTAAAGTAGTGTAGCTACCGATATTTGAAATGTAATGCGTTACTTTACTTTGTTACCCATAAAAGTAATATCGTTACTGTACCCCCAACACTGTTGACTGATTTGCCATGTATTTATATCGGGTAATATCAGCAGCTAGTGAACTTGTTAGCCACTTCAATCACAACACCGCAGCAACCAATGCACTGCAACAGAAACAGGAGCAAATGGGTCTCGCAACTCATCAGCTTATTCAGTCCTGTAAAACCCACTGGAACTCTGTGTGCGAGATGTTTGATCAGCTGGTGGAGCAGCGGTGGGCTTTTGCTGCTGTGTTTTCAGACCGAACCGTGACTAAGCTTCAAGATGCCAGGATCCTGGAGTTGAAGGATGAGCACTGGCAGATGATGGAGGACATACAGCCTGTGTTGTCAGCACTTAAATGTGCCACCAAGGTTATGTCTGCAGAGAAAGACATCTCCATTATCCCGTTACCTTCGCCCTCATCAATATCCACTTCATGGATGAAGAAGACGGGCCCGGACTCGAATTCAAAGCAAAAGTGTGGTCCTCCCTCATCAAGCAAATTTTAATTTTAAACTTTTTTATCTTCGTTTAAATGACTTCCGTAATAAATAGCCAATTGGGGTAGGCCTAATTACATGCATACTTGCCTATTATCTGCGTTGTGTTGCCTATTTAAATATTTTCTCATTTATTCCCCCATCATGTATTTTCAGGTTCAGTCTGATGAGTTTGTGTCATCCGCCCCACGATCTCATCAATGCTGGACCCTCGCCACAAGCATCTGGGCTTTTTTAACTCAACACAGAAAACAGCTGCTAATGCGAAACTGGTTAAACTGGGAGAGGCAGTGGAGATCGGAAGGGCGGCTTTCCCAGAGGCTGGGGGAGACGAGGAGCCTCCGTAGTCTGACACGGATGAGGGGAACACAAACACTGGAGTCGCGGCCTCTCAGTCCCAGGTCTCTGCTATGGCACAACTCCTTGGGGAGCACCATAGGCCTACCACTCAATGCGAGTCTGGCATCGAAGCAAAAATGTAGAACTTTCTGAGGGAAGCCCCACCCTGGTTTGCACCCCTACAGGCTGGTGGAAAGTTAATGGAATACGGTTACCCTGCCTTGCCAAGTTAGCAGAGAGGTACTTGTGCATCACAGCAACGTCTGTCCCCTCAGAGCGGGTGATTTCGGTGGCTGGACTGACGGTCACCAGGCTGCTGTTGCGTCTGACCCCCGAGCATATCAACATGCTCATCTTTCTAAACAAAAATCTATAAACTGGTGCTGAAGTTGTCTGAGATACTGCTTCTATTTTCAGTAGCTTTGTTAATAAGCCGAATTCATTGTTCTCTGCCTTCTTTCTCTGCCTTTTTTGATATTTTCAGTTATATTTGGCAAAACCTATCTGAACTAAGTATAATATATTTTTGGTTAAATTATAACATGATTGCTTTTTTATATTATTATTATTATTTTGGGAAAAAACTAGGGTTGTGTTTATTGTAAGCTGAGTTAATGTGCACCGGCTTCGAGCTGCAGGCTCCGTTGCTTAGAGCACATAGCACATAACCATTGAATGGATCCGGTTTAACTGAGCCAATGAGAAAAACCCTAATTTTCATTGCATTTTGAATATAGCATATAAATACTTAATTTTAATATAAATATTGATTAATGGATTAATGAAATTAATGATTAATCGACTTATTGATCATTAATTCTACCAACGATCGACTAAGACAATTTAATCGAATGTCCATCACTAATTTGAATAATTACAGACCTATATCAAAGCTCCCATGTCTAGCTAAGATGTTAGAATCAGTCGTAAATGAACAGCTGAGGTCTTTTCTCCACACATGCTATTTTTTGTCCCTCTAAGTCTGGTTTCAGAGCTGGCCACAGCACCATGCTGCTGTAGTGAGGAGTGACAGCAAACGCTATTGCCAGTAAACTTTATTGTGCTGCATTCTTCTCCTTGGGTTTTGACAATATTTCACTCAAATGGTTCCAGAGCTACCTTCACTGCAGAGCTCAATGAATAAAAGTAGAAGGTAAAACATCAGCTGCTCTGGGAATTAAAAATTGTGTCCCACAAGGCTCCATTTTGGGCCCACTATTGTTTACACTGTTACGTAAATTAAGCACATAAGCTGCATTACCCCCACATTGCCACAAGGGAGAAGGATTGAACATATAAGCTGTAAATACTACACATAGCCACAAGGGTGCCGTAAAATAGTAACGTTGTAGAAGTCATTAATGATGCAAAATACCGAATGTAACATGTCAGCTTGGGTTGTCGTTTTGAAGCTAAGTTAGATAACGTCAAAGTTAACTTTCACCAATGGCGGTTAGTATCAACACTTTAAATTCTCAGGGATTATTAACTTTTTAGTGCAGAATGTAATGTAACTGTTCACGTTTGTATGTAACATTATAAAACATTTTTGTAAACTCTCCATGCATAGCTGAGCATCGTCACAAAGTTGAAAATGTGTCTTTCTGAACTCACAGACGTGACATGTACTATAATTCAAACATGATGCATTTTATATCCTTTTTAGATGCATCATTCAATTGTAACATGTGGCCGAAAGCCTGCAGTGGAACGCTGCACAACATGCTGCAGTCAGTTCCACTGCCCCCTTTGTCCAAAAGGCATGTTTAAACTATGCCGACCAGTCAGACTTCAGCGGGATTTGGAGGTCCACGTTAAAAATTATTAAGATTATAGACATACACACACACACACACACACACACACACACACACACCACACATATTTGCGTGTCTGTGTTCATGTGACTTATTTGTCGTTGTCTAATATAAACATTTTCTGGACTTACTCTTAGATAAGAAGATATGCCGCTGCAATTTGAACTACAGAAATGGGGGACATTACCATTGTCCTATTTGAGAAACAACCGTTATTAAAAGGACAGACATGGAAGCACACTTAGTCAAGTCTTGTCCCACACAACAAATCTTCACCTCAGCTGCTGCCCAGTCCAAACAGAATCAGAATTAATCACCCTCCCTGCAACCAATTTTATCTGCTGCATCCATTCCTCTGCCTACCTCACCAACCATACATATGACATTGTCTTCTCCTTTGGGTTCCTCTTCTGTAAATACTGCCCAAGAGACTCAAGGTCCAAAATCTGAACTGAAAAAGGTCAAATGTCCCCTCTGTTCAGTTACTTGTTGGAAGAAAAACTTGGCCAAACACAACCAGGGGAAGCACCCCAAGAAATCAAAGGATGTAACAGAAACTGATCATTTAAAGAGTGTGCGGCTGCCAGGAATGGGATTTCTGCAGTCCAAAAAGGAGGGCATGGCTTTTCAATCCCATACATGCACAAAACAAAACCTGGGGTTGAGTACACAGAGTTCAGTTTGAGTTGGAGGAATGCAAGCAGTACTCCAAAATGGCATCATGAAGTGGATTAACCTTTACACGCTGTGAACACATCCACTCTTTGCAAAACTGTGGAAATTCTGTGAGGAAATAATGCACAAAAGACAGAATTTGGCCTATTGTGAATGGAACAGAGATGACTGAGTTTATGTTCAAGAGTAAAGGGCTACAGAATATGTGATCACGTTGGTGTGTTTTTTTGTTTCTAAATGCTCACTTAATAATTCACTTCGGATTATACTGTAGATATCAAGAGTTTGGGTTGCATCTATTGGTACTTAGGTGTTCCAGCAGCACGAACAAAATTAGTATAGACATAGAACCAACATTTTTTTTATGGTGGTTAAGAATATAATTACAGTATAATACAACATAAAAATATTTAAAGAGCAGTACAATAAAGTTAAATGATAATGAAAAGGCAGTGAAGTACTGTTTACTACCCAATAAAATGTATAGGCCTACGACATCTTATGATATGTTGGCTGATGAATGAGTAATAACTTAAAGAAAATCTGTGCACTGACCAATTCCTTATTATTCCTTGTTATTCCTGCCCTACATTGTTTTCATTGATCAACTATTTGACCTTCTCTTTTCAAGATCCTCAGCTTTATAGTAGACTACAAAGACAACTGGTCTGAGTCATATCACCCACCTTTTTTTTTTTCACAATGACAATGGTAAAGTTACACAGTGTAGTGTATATTAGCTTACATATATGGCAATCATTAATGAAGTGTTTTGAAAAAGACAAGGCTAATGCTTCAATTGTCCAAATCAAAACCTTTATTTTTTTCTTTGAATTAATATAGATGTCTTTGTCCTAGATTTGGACAGAATAAATCAAAATGCCCACGTTGGGGCTCATGCGCGACATAAAAGGAAAACACAGAACAAAAATGACAAACAAAAGTTTACTATATAAATAAAAACTATAGATACTATATTAAAGGAATTGATAGATTTTACGTCATATTAAATGACAATCAAAACAAACATTTACTATATAAATAAAAACGATTTATACTATATAGAAGGAATTGATTGATTTTACATCATATTGTTTACTAATTAATGCATTTGTGAGGAAAGCGATTCAACCGGAAGTGTATTCACAATTTTATTTTGAAATGTTTCCTGTCCTGACAGTGGAGCCTGCGATTTTATTTTGAAATGTATCCTGTACATTTCCGGTCCTGACAGTGGAGGTGTACTGACAGTGGAGCCTGCGCCGGAAGTGACCTCACAGTGGAGGTCTGCAGCCAGGTACTCTTGGTCAGATGAGGTCAGAAACACATGGCAGCCCCGTTGCTAATAGATAGGAAAGCTGTGTGTCGCTCCACGCGCATGTTAAATACAATTCCCCTCCTTTTGTTTCATAGTTACCATACCGAAATACTTTAACAAATAAAGTGAGTTAAAAGCGATCCGGTTTGGACTACTTTCTTCAAGAACACGACAACACTACATTATATCTGTTCCCCTTTCGAGCAGTGTAAAGCTCATTGTTGATTGGACAATCAGAAAGCTGGTTGTCCAATCAACAATTCTGTCCATTTTGGACTACGGTCATATCTATCACAGTGCCATTTGTTTTATCACTAGTGTAGGTCCTTTTAAAACTCACCATTGTGCACTGTACAAAAATGTGGGGTGGCCCTCATGGTCTGTTTGGAGGGATAGGCACTGCCTTCTTTTTATTTATGTCACAGTACCCGGTCACAGAGTCTCATTTCCGTAGATACTCCAGACATATGATCAGATTTTGGAAAATGGTCTTGTTTTTTGCCCCCTATAGACGGAATGCTATTCAAGAAACCCTTAAATTAAAAGTTTTTGTGTTAGTAAATTAATTTAAAAGTTTACTAAATGAGATGAATATAGATGAATATGTTTTAAATTCTCATAACTGTTAAATATTTATTTAATTTTAGATTTTTCTTTCTTTTATTGTTTGAATACAGTTATAAGTCATTCCTACCAAAGAGCATTCAAAGGGGGCCTATTGAACAAACCCAACTGTGTGTGGCACCTTGCTGGGGAAATATAGGTAAGGAAATAAGGCGATATTCCGGATAGTGCACACTGCAAACTATACTCTGCCTCTCCGTAGAACTGCTGTCAAGCCTCTACCTAGTTAAATGGAGCCAGTAGTGACGTAGCTAATGGTTCTCCTCCGCCAAGCACTTCCTGGTCTATACAATTGTCCAGACCACTAGCGACTGAGCGCAGTGCCGCGTGTCAAAGCATTTCCATGATGTCAGGGACACAGCATGTATGTGTGTGTGTGTGTGTGTGTGTGTGTGTGTGTGTGTGTGTGTGTGTGTGTGTGTGTGTGTGTGTGTGTGTGTGTGTGTGTGTGTGTGTGTGTGTGTGTGTGTGTGTGTGTGTGTGTGTGTGTGTGTGTGTGTGTGTGTGTGTGTGTGTGTGTGTGTGTGTGTGTGTGTGTGTGTGTGTGTGCTGTGACAAATCTAAGAGCATGAGACCAACACTGATTCACCAGAAACCTCTGAGATTGACTAAATCCTGATTTACGCACTAAATCTTGATTTGTGCGTCCGTTCCTTGTTGTGCATCGGATCCTGTTGTGCGTCCGGTCCTGGTTGTGTGAAGCTGTGAAGGTTTGTGATGGCCACGCTCTAGCCTGTCAAATGTGTTGGCCTCAGGTAGTCTCAATGTGTATGTGTATGCTTGTGTGCGTGTATGCATTCCTACGTGTGTGTGTGTGTGTCTGTCTGTATGTGTGTGCAAGTAAGGTTCTCATTACATCAAAACATGCCCAGTGTCATACAAATAGATCAAAGGGAGGTTGAATTCAGTGCATTCATATTCCACACATTGTAATACATGATGTGTCATTATTCCCAAAAATAGGAATGCTTGCCTTTGCAGTTGGTCTAAATTGTACTGAATTTTATGTCTGATGTCATGCTATAACGTCAGGGCTCCCCTTGTTTCTGTATATATAAGATGGCTCTTGTCATTTTATAGCGTCAGAGCTCCCCTTGTTTCTGTATAGGGTGGCTCTCGTCGTGCTACAGCATTAGGTCTCCACTTGTTTCTGTGTATATAAGGGGGCTCGTTGCCCTGTGTTTCGTACACATGTGCATCAAGTCACATTAGGAGGAGAAACCAAATGCTAACGCATGTATGTTCTAGGGAATGTATTTTGATATTCAATGACCACCATTGTAGAAATTACCTTCTGTAAACAATTAATTCATGTTTGTATTAAATTTGGCCGTTTATTATCTCTCTGGCATTTGTCACCTATGTTTGGATAAATTTCCATTATTTTTGTGCAGCACACACAGGCTTGTGATTGTCTTTCTCTTGCAGTGCATTGTAAGCCCTACAGTCGATGATTTGGAAGGGATTCAACTCACACCGGATTATAAAAGTCTCTTTTGACTTTTGCGCAGAAGGATAAAGGTAAGTTTACCTTGAGTATGTTTGTCTGCCTGCAGAACTGGCAGAATACTCGATGACCAAAAACATTCAAAGGTTTACGCTTCGAATACAGCAAAACAGAAACAAGCGAAAGGGGATCGTACTACGCTTGATCTACTCCCATCAGATGAGCGTACTCTTTAGATGCTGTGGGCCCTATTTAACAGTCTGAAACGCAAGTGAGAAGCGCCAAACGCAAGTAGCTTTGTGGTCGGTTCTATTGCGATGTTGCTATTATACCGGCGGATAAATGACTCTTGCGGCCGACGCAAATCTAAAAAGTGTTGCCCTGAAGTAACATAATTACCCGTAGGTGTGGTTTGGGCGTAACGTGCAATAAACCAATGAGAGTGCCATCTCCCATCCCCTTTAAGAGCCATGAGCGCATTTGAATCTGACGAGTTGATATTTTGTCAGCGCGTTTGCAGTCTCTGATGAGACAGATGCATGACCGCATGAATTTTAAACTTCAAATGGCTCAGTTTATGGCCAAATAATTTGGCCTAATTCACACATGAAATAGCGTTTCCTTCAACAACTTCAGAAATACTGACTCCTAAATTTCGGCAAAGAGTACATGGTTGGTTGTGTGTTAATTGTGTGTAGTTCCATTATTGTGTGATCGCGACCATTAGTGAGAGTGTTGTGTGTGCTGGTCAGGTGTGCCGTTTGTCTGTTATGTTCGCTGGTCGTTAATAAAGGTAGTCCGTAGTCGTGGAGTGTATGGGGCACGGAACTGCATAATTGGTTGAACCTGGACTCCCGTCTCGTCCTTCCCGTGCTGTTCACCACAGTACTATGCTAATTTCTAGATAGTACTTCATTAAACTTGGGCTGTTACCAACATAAACCTTGGATAACTACAACTGTACCTTGAATTAATAGGTGTTTCTAAGAATTGGTTGCCTAATTTCCTAGGAAGTACACAATAATATCTGATTTATTACCAATTTAAAACAGTTACAATTACATGGTACGCAGTTGAGTTCACGGGTAATAGTGAAGGTTTTACTTAGTACTTCAGCTGTAATTCCTCTGTATTTACCTTCTTATTACCAGTGGTAATTACCCAGTAATACACTATGATTGACCATATATCTACCTTGTTATTACCAGTGGCAGTTACCCAGTGATACACTATGATGTAACGTGTATTCACTGGGTAAATAGCTAGTAATAAGAGGACTGTAAAAGGAAAGGTTACCTAAAACTTAACACACGTTGTTTCTTACCAGTATTGTATGCATTATCATTATCGATAGCAACAACACACGGTGTAGAAAGTTAATTGCGCTGGATGCAACATAGGGCCCTGTGTGTTAAAAACAGCTGGCGTCACATCCGGTTTGGAACTTAAGTCAGTGACAATGAGGTTTTACCACTAACACTTCTCTCATTCTGAAATTCATTGAGAGAAAAGATAGGTATTTAAATAGAATATCAGAGCAATGCATGAATTTCAGAAGGAAGAGAAGGTAGAGAGTCTGTGTGTGTTTGTGTGTGTGTGTGTGTGTGTGTGTGTGTGTGTGTGTGTGTGTGTGGTGTGTGTGTTGTGTGTGTGTGTGTTGTGTGGGTGTGTGTGTGTGTGTGTGTGTTTCCGTGGGTGTGTTTCCATGGGTATGTGTGGATGCAAGACAGTGAAGTGTCCCTGTGTAGGCCAGTTGAACCTGCGTGGTTTATCAGCGGGCTGATAAGGATCACTAATTATGTGGCACGTTAGTTCTCTGCGGCACCTCGTCACGACCCCCGGCCTAGCCACATCAAAGAGGCCTCATCTGTATTCAGAGGTGCAGCCGGCACACTTTTCCCTTGAATTAAGGCACGTGGAGAGGAATTATGAACACGCACTGCTGTGCTAGGGGAGCGGTGGGAGGCAGACTTGCTCAGCTGTGAGACTCAGAGGCTCTCGACAGAGTCTATCCTATAAATTGTCCATCGCAGTTTTCATTTAGATTCTCCAGTTAGACCTGAGACTAAGTAGAATCTTCTAGTAGAGTTGCATAACATTACCAATTGGGTGAGAGCTAACAAATTAGCACTAAACATTGTCAAAACTCTATTATCAATTATATTTGGTAGTAAAAATCTTCTCGCCAATGCTACTGCACTAAATTTATATATAGATGGGATATCAGTTGAGCAGGTCAGTGAAACCAAATTATTGGGTGTAAAACTAGATAATGTGTGTCTTGGTTTGATCAGATTGATCATATTGTTTCCAAAATGGTTAGAGGCATTGCAATGTCAAGGAAGTGCTGTGTATATGGTCCATCATCTGTAATGATTCAAGTAGTTCGGTCCCTTGCTTTATTGCGCCTCGAGTACTATCCTGTTTCTTGGTCAAGTGCTGCTGAGAAACATCTGAAAAAACTTCAAATTGCACAGAACAGAGCAGCAAGAATAATTCTGTGTTGTTCTTTCCGGGCTATGTGTATGTGATGCATAGAAGGTTATCATTGCTTTCTGTGGAGGATAAATTAAAATGTTGTCCTCTGCCATTCCGCATGCATAATGTTATATGGAACAATACACTACACTTCCTTTGTGAAAACTTGTATATACAGGGTTCTTTCATGGTCATATCACACCTCAAGTAAGCACTGGTCTTCTGGTTGCGCCAAGTCCACAAATAAAGTTAATGATGAGAACTGGGCCTCGTTTCCCGATAACAATGGACCTTCGCTCGTACGATCATTCTCATCCTGCCTCGTCGTCTCTTCCGGCTAACGCAAAATCCACTCGTGCAGAATACATGATCGTTACCCGAGCGAAGTCGTGGATACGCATTCATTCCACTGCAAACTCCTCTTAGCTTGAAACCGCGCGTTCACTGAACTCACGACGTTAGCTGAGGACTGTAACTGTCTACCATGACCACGGTGCTGGAAATGGGCTCCGTACTGAGGGAACACAGGAATGTCACAGGAAAATGGATCCTCATCAAAGCGAAAATATCTGATCCCTCCCCAATCAAAAGGCCAACAGGCAGGTAGCCTACGAAAAGATTTGAATGGCTAAAGATATTAAAACACATTTGAATTAGGCCCTAGGCCGTCACATATGTATCGGCTTCCCTAATCTCGAAGTGCACGTGTGCGTCCAATTTTTTCACTTGCAAATTTCCCTCCATATTACCAAAAGCAATCAAAAAAATAAGCTTCTGTGGTGACACAACTAGGTGCTGATTCTCTGAAACATGCTTTGCGGCAGCAAAGCAGAGAAGGTTTATCTGATCCACATAAGGTTTCATGACTCTCGTCACCACATCGTTGCACGCACATCTAGTCTTAGAATATTATGTAGACCCGTTGCAAAATGCAATGTTCCATGCAAATATTATTTCCTATTATGGGAATCTGTTGTAATTAACGCGAGGAGGCAGCATGATATTCTTTATCACCGCTCATTTGTCTTAGAGAGAGACTTTTCCAATTTTTTTTATGGCTTGCCGAGAGGGAGGAGCTTGGGCGGAGCGACGCCAACAATTGTTTGCGCTACCACACAGGAATGTAGGCTATAGGTCTTTT